>JBBMKC010207487.1:0-23593 GCA_037834085.1 Bipalium vagum
ATCGTTTTAAAAAGGACACTTTATAAAAATTTAAAAATTCAAAAATATGTTTAAATACTCACATATAATAATATCAATAACATTTAGGTATAATTTATTGTGTTTTTCATGAAAGCAAAAGTTAAATTTTTGATTTTTCATTAAATAATATTAGAAATTTCTCTTTCTTGGAATTCTCAGAAAATATTGAAAAAAATTGGAATTGTATAAATATTGTGGATTAAAAATCTTTTAATCTATCCTGTGTTAAAATGATTTGCTTATTAGATTAAGATTAGCGAATTAAAATATTCCAATTATATTATTAATATAATAATAAACTGTTGCTAAACATTAATTATTTAATGTTGAATTACAATCCAATTCTATTCCTGAAAATTATTAATACTAAATTAAAATTTACAAGCCTGATTCGGCATTTCCCTATTATTTTCAACATGAAGAAAGAATTTTTCTTTTATCGATTATCTATCTCCTTATTAATTTATGAAATATTTCTTATTTAAATTAAATTAAAGGTGGTGAAATAAAAAAATTTTTTTTTAATTATAAATAAAATTAATATATGGTATTTTTCTCTTTGAATTTCGCCATTTTTCATAATTTTATTTTTAGTTTTATTTTTAAAATATTTTTACTTAATTTTAATTTTCTATTCCTTTTTATAAGATTTTTTCTTATTTAAACTTTTTTTTTTAAAAAACATTTATTTTCCGTTAGAAAATCAAGGTTTCATGTGAAATCTTTAAAAATTTTCCACAATGTTTAATCTATCGCAACTTTTTAAATCAAATTCTTTTATATCATTGAGCATGTCTCTGTCGAATGTTAAACAGTTTTCAAAAGTCGGTATTGATAATTACAAATTCCCCAGACATTACTTAGGGTCTTCATACATTTTAGAGCTTTTCACTTCAGTCAGGTATCTACAGCAAATATTTTAGTTCCACTATTTCAATTATGTCTCTAATGTCGTTCGAAGATGTAAAATACTACTTTATTGATTTTGAAATTATAAGTAGTCACCTAACCTTAATCCGACAAGACGTCATCAAAAGAGGGTTCGGCAAGCAAATTTGACTCTTTTAATTAACAAAAAAAAGAGAATGTGAAATTTTTGCAAATAAAAATATTCAAAAGGTTTTATGAACGAGGAATTTTTATATTTCTTGGAGTAAGGCACCATATTCTTGATAACAATGGACAATTTATAATTTAATAATAATACAGTGAAACCTGTTAATTTGGGCACCTCTAAATTGTGTTAATAAAATTTAAATATTGACTTTTGTTTTTATGGAAACTTTTATATTTTTGGCAAAATGTTTGGTATCAGTGGTGCTCAACATTGACAGGTTTCAATGTTTATTGCTTAATATAGTTTCAAGACTTTTGGTTCTTTAAAAATTTGGTAAATTGGTAACATTGGTAATTGTCAAATGTTAGTTTAATAACTACAAACATTACCTTAAAATTTAATCAGCGGGGCTGACTGGTGTTGATCACAGTTTTACCCCTTCATGCACAAAAAACCTTATCCTATTTTTGTCAGTCTTCAAAATATTAAGATTTTAAAGCTTTTCTCACGGATATACAAAAGATAACATAGATACAGCCATTAATTATATTAACAATGTAAATCTAAAAAAACTATTTATATCTCTTTTGCAAAAGAAATTCATTAGTCTTTTTGAATGTTCAAAAGAACAGTGGTCTCTTTTTTGTAGTGAGAAATTCCTTAAGAAATCAATTTTGTCAGATGGAAATATTTAAAGAAAATTTTAATATAAAAAGTAAAATATTTTTATCCATTATATATTATTATTTTTGTTATGATTGCTTACTTGTTTATCATTTTAATGCTCGACTTGCCATGGTAATTATTTTTATCAACGTTTCAACTCATTATCAGCAAATTCTCCATATATTAACATAATAAAATGGAAATATGAAATGTAAAAGATAAGAGCAAACAATAACAAAAATGAAAATGAAAATTCGATAGATAGACGTCAAATATAAGATATATCATTTCTGCGTTTCCTTTGAAAAATCAATCAGAAAAATTTTTTGAAAACATTTTCTTTAACGATTTTTATTTATTCGAAAAATAATTTTAATTAAAATGATTTTTCATATTCTCAATAAGCAGCTATCGAAAACCCTTAGGTACGTTTCATTTTCAAAAATAAGGTTAAGAAGTATGTTAATTAAAGTTTGATCTCTGTCCGAAGGAGACCAAATGACATTTCAAAATCCAACAAGGTTATTTCAATATTAATGCAAGTTAACAAGTTACGAAGGTCATGCTCGTATCCACTTATATACAGAACTGACTCTACCACTTCAAAAAAAACTAGAGGGTGTCAATAAAAAAATAAGGACAACAGTGTAAAATAATTAAAAAACTAAATATACTAAAAGATTTTACAATATCTTTTTCAGTCATGGTAATCAAAAATTTACTTCGTGACATTAAGAAAAGAAACGATTAATATTCTTCAGATGATTCAAGAATATTAAAAATATTTAATAGGTTGTTTGACATTTTTTAGCTCAATAAAGAAAAAGCACTGCTTAAAGATAATAATTTTGTTTAGTATAATATTCCTTAAGATCAATGTGCTACAATACATTTTCCAATCAGAAAATCCCATTCCTAAATTGATTTGCTGGAAAACTTTCGAAATATTCCACTCATGTTGCTTCGACTTTATTTTTGAGAAAAGGCTTTCCATGAGGTTGTAAATATTTATATTAACAAATCTGGTCATAGAATCTGACTTCATGGAAATCTTATTTTAGTACTTGTTACTAAGTAACACTATATACAAAACAGATTTTTTATTAAAAAGTAAAATTCGACATTTTGAACAATGAACAAATGAAAAGTGCCTTTAAAAAAAATTCAAATGATTTTAGAATAATTTTTTAAATATCTCAAATATATCATGAAAATATTTTCTTTATTTATTTATATTTTCTCTTGACTTTTTATTATTTTCATAGTTCGAAGCTTAATATATTTGAGGATTTGTGAAAATATTTTCCCTAGAGCGTAATTTGTCACCATTTATAATCAAGATATGAAAATTATAATGTTCATTTAAAATTTCGTTTTTTAATTTCCATTTAAAAAATGATTTGATGGAGAAAGCGAATATTTTTCCATTCATTTATCAATAAATAATGAATAAGTTAGAAAAAGATTTTTATTCAAAGATGAATTATTCGAAAATAATAAAATTGAAATAAATACTCTGTACCATAACAAGTGGATTTAGTAAATTTCATTTTAAGTAAATTTTTCTTTTTAACTACAATAATTGACATTTGTTTTAATTTGAAAAACAAATTTTGAAGTGTCAATTCTTTGAAAAGACTAAATATTATTGCTTCTATTTTCTTATGAAAGATTGTGGATTTAAATGAGAAAGATGAAACACAAATATAGTACGATTGAAGAATTATATCAAGCTTCAGATGTAAATAAAACCTATGCCAGAAAATTTCAGGAAACATTTGTTGAGCTTGGCACATTTGATAGAAATTTTTTCTTGTTCATTGGTGCTCACTCACGTGTTTGTAAAATGAACCTATAAAAATTAATAATTTTCCTGACAGTTGAACTACAATATGCACTACTATAAATTCGTTTGCTCAATCTCAGCAGTTAAACATCGTGGATCTTTCATTCTTAAAGTAAGCAGTGCCAAAAATCTGAGTGCAACGAAATGGATATATTACGGACTAATTTACAAGCAGGATTTTGGCTTACTAAGGAAGAAACAACTTCTTTCTTCGACAAACAATCTAAAAGCGTTAAACAGATTATTGCTTCAACAGGATCGAATGTAAATGTTACTCTTATTGTAACTACGAAAATTTACTTCGAAATGATTAATATTTTTTTTCCTGTATATATTTGAGAAATAGAAATTTTCTTGGTTTTTTAATTTATAAATACTTCAAACGATAGTTTCTGTGAAGAAAATTATATGTGGCGTACTAAAGGATTTTTTCATGGAGTATGATCATTAACAGCAAACTAGAGACAGGTGGATAATGAACTTCGTATTATTAAGGAAAGATTATCAAAAATCCATGTGCAGATTGAAAATAGAAAAGATCATCAATGATTCAATTATCAAATTAATAAGTGAGAAAGAGTGACCCAAATTTAAAGAAAAATAAAAAAGAGAAAATCGAATTTCAAAAGGGTTTAGATCCTTCAAAGAAATTAATGTTAAAAGCTGTAGAACATGAAGACCTGAAAGTAAACCAATGGATGTGAGTGTGTTCTCTGATTAATTAAAAATATTAATATTGGGTTAAGCTAATCATTTTTGAAGTTTTTAAATAATACCGAATATCTAAATTTAATAGATAATTATAATAGGTGTTAATCTGAAAATAGAGGAAATATTTGTCATTACATACTCTTCCAGTTTAACAGTGGTGTTAACATTACGGTCTAGACATATAATATCTACGTCATACATACCATTACTGTTCGTCAATATCAAAATTGATATAAAAGATTCGACCTGGAAGACATATCAAAGTCTGAGTTAACAACTGAGGTGGATGACGACATTTTCCTGACAAATATCGAATAAGCCTTCGTCAATAAACATATGGTTTGGTCAAACATTTGGCTGCAATCAAAAAACTATGAATCATTTGAAACCCATATGAAAATCTGCAACCTTATTGGTTGGGTTCTGCACTATTCTCCAGAAAACAAACAGACCACTGTTTTGATCGCTTTTGAGATATGAAACTGGTTCTGGATTTCAACAATGCACAAGATATACAATAGTTAAGCCCTAATCAAGCATCCCCACAGACAGGACCGAAATCTTAAAAAGGTGAAACCTGTTTTGAGAGACATGAATGGAATTGTACATTTGGAATTAAGTGAGAATCGTATAACAGCTTCCCGACATCTGGACTGACTAAATCAAAATATCAGAGTTCCTATAACTAGTAAGAAAGGTGTAAGAAAGATAGCGCAAAACAGGATACCTCTAGATTGACTCAAGATAAGATTAAGAAGTTCGGGTGTGAAAGTTATTATGGAGAAGAATGGCTTTTGATCACTTATCTCCTCTTATTTTCATAATACCGAGATACAGCGTCACCTCAAAATATATATTAGTGAACATTCGCAATGAAGCAGAACCAGTAGCGTTTCAGACCACTCAATGAATTGTGTTTTAGGATAAACTAAAGTTAATGTAGAAAAAGTTTAATTAATTATAAGCAATCTCAATAATAATGATGAACAAAAGATTTGTGAATTATTAACTGATAAAAAGCAAAAACCATAAATTAACATTCGAACAAAGGAAAGTTAAAATTTTTAACTGACAATTTTAAATAATCATCACTTAATAAAATATTTTAATTAATAATATCACCATCATTTAATTAAATTAAATATATAATATCAACGATTATTAGCTGATGAAAATATGAAAGAAGTTCCAAACATGTTTCATAATAATTAATGCTTACCTCAAAAAAATATCGATTTTATTCAGTTTTGATTATTATTTTTGAATGGTTAATTTAATGAAGAAAATTATCTCATTCTAAATTTTTTATTACTTATTGATAAATGAATGGAAAAATAAATAATCGTTTTCTTCATCCCATCATTTTTTAAAATCGAAACTAAAAAACAAAATTTTAAATGAACATAATAATTTTCATTTCTAGATTATAAATGGTGATAAACTTCGCTCTAGGAAAAAATATTTTCATAAATCCTCAAATATTTTAAGCTTTGAGCCATGAAAATAATAAAAAATCAAGAGAAAAATAACTAAAATAAAAATATTTTCATGACATATTTGAGTCAATAAGCCAATACGTTTATTTTTTTTAAATAAAGAAAATTTAATGAAATAAATCATTCTTGTTCATTTTTATTCCATTTACTAAAAAAATATTTTTTAAATATATTTATTTTATTATTTATTTATTTATCATGAACATTATTAGCTAAATACCTTCCAAAAGGTATAAAGACGAATTTTGATTTAATTTATCCTACTTAAAAAATAAATAGAAAAATTAGAAAAATCGATAAAATAAATTAATTTTTATCGATATTTCTTGTAAAATATAAATTAAATAATTTTAATATATTGATTTAATTTTTAAATCTCAAATAGAAAAATTTGGTTTCATTGGGAAAATATAAAACAAAAACAAACCAAAACTACAAAACTTATTTATCATTCTCCAACCGATTTTTAATTAATTAATTAAATCATTAATTCATCATTCCAACACAATCAGGCCTTGATATATGTCAAGAATGAAGATTAACAATGAAGTGTTGATAAAAACAAAATACCATATTTAAAATATTTGATATATTTAACAAATATAATGAAACTTCATTTTATTATTAAAAATAAATTATATCTGAAGACAAAACCAAACACCTTAATAAAACACACTAATAAATTTAAATTGATCAAAACACATGGACACCTGAATGATCAAAACTTTTAATCAACCTACAATTGTTGGTTTTGTGAACTAAATTGTCGATTTCCATATTGTGAATTTTAACTGATTAAAAGGAAATAAATGCTTAAATAAATGCTTAATTTTTCTTAAAAAATCGATAGGAAATTTTTGTAAAGAAAATAATACAATAGTAAAAATAAACTTAAAGTCATCATAATTAATTTTGCATCCATGTATAATTTTTTATTTTAAAAAGAAAGTTGATTATTTTGTTTTAATTTATTCTCATTTTCTATTACTTATCAATCAATTAAAAATCTCAGAGATTAATTATGTGAAATTAAAAATTTTGATATGAAATGTATTATTTTTTTTAATAATTTACTCTAAATTGTTTTAATTACTACTTTAATTTCTTAATTTGAATATTCTCTTTCATAAAAATCGTGGAGCATTTATAATCGGTAGTTAGTTCGCTGTAATCTCAATCGACAATTTATCATAAAAATTAATATAATTGTGTAATGTACATTTACATTTAATTACATCATTTCCATATGTACGTATACATTAAAATATCGTTAATTCGAAACGCGCGAGACACAAAAGTTTGTAATGAATTAACCGAGTTTATTATTATATATAAATGTCTTAACCGTTTTCGAATTAACCGAGCTTGAATTAACGAGGTTTCATTGCATATATAAAGTTTTGGAACATGAAAATATGAAATTGATCTCATTCACAGTTAAAACGAATAAATATTTAAAAATTAAACACCTTCAATATTGCAATATATACTCGGTGTGGATTAAAAGTGCTTAGAGTCATACAGAAACTAAAGGAAGAAGTCCATGAAATTTTCGTATATGATTTAAATTGAACTCTATTTAAAATTAAATTAACATTTTTCAAACATTTTAAAATAAAATCAAATGGAAATTAAACGAAATGGTTATTTTGCAATCATGTTTAAAACTAAGAGTCAGAAATAATATTGACATTAAAAGTTTAGGACCCCTTAAAATTAACGAGAAACTGAAAACTTGTAACCAATATTTTTAAAGACTATGACATTTCAATGAGATCTGTGCACATATTTTAACTTGAAAAAATTGTGTAAAAATAATTTTATAGTTAACTTTTTCAAAATAATTTATATTCATTAAATTAACACAATATTTTTATAATAATAAAATATTAATTAATAAGACATTCAATACAGTGGGACCTCTATATAACGACAGTTTTGCCGTTCCCGATGGGTGTCGTTATGAAGAGTTTTAACTGTAATGTTTAATTTTTATCCACTGGATGATTATGCAATGAAAATTCATAAACCTCTATGTAACGACAGTTTGGCCGTTCCCGAGGGGTGTCGTTATAAAGAGGTTTGACTGTAGTATTCATATTAGAGAAACATTTTCTTGTGTCCTAATTTTCATACTTTTTTTACTTTTATCTATCTTAATAATGATTTACACTCTTATTCCTTAACATATATAAAATTTTCTTAAATATATGAAATATTTCGAATCATATATATAATATAAAATTCCTAAATATATATGAAATATTATTAATCATATATAAAATATTCATAAGTTATTTATAAAAAAGTTAAGCACGTGTAAAAGTAAAGTGTATCATTTTCAGAAATTGCAAATTGAATTTTTATAGATTTTCTTTTTTTAATCTTTTATTTTCAAACGACATAATAAATATTGATGTTATATGGAAGTAAAAACTATTACAGGAAGAAGGGTCGTTTCAGAACATTTTAAAAATAGTAATGATAAAGTAAATAGACGCATAAATAATTTCATTATATTTCAGGATAAGTACACAAGGTGGGAGGTTATTCAAAATTGAAAATTCCGGTTAAGAAAAATATATTTAAATTTATAAAATGTAATTAGCTTGTTCGAAAGATTTTGAAATGATTCAAAATTAGAAGCGGAGAGTAAACAACAATTATAATTGGAAAAACAAAAGTAATAATAAAATTTTTCATAAGGAAGAAGTAAAAATTGTTATCTATTTTATGAAATTATCACGATTTTTAATTCTTTTTTGACACGAAATAAGACAGGAAACCCTAAATTTTTAAGTTAAGAACATGATATAATATTGCATCGCTTATTTAGAAAAAATTAATATTTTCTGATTGTCCTGGTGAGAAAATAATGATAATCATTTTGTTAATCTTTTCCATTGATTTTTAATATTTCCAATATCCTTGACATCGATCAACAATTACTAATAGTCTCACTTTTCGACATTCGTGGACATCAATTTAGCAGCTGAAAAAGCTTGATATACCAGTCTCTTTTCAAGGGTATACTGAGTGATGAAGATAAATCACTGATACATCGACAAATAATAATTTGGACGTCCATACATTACATTTGATGTGTACTAAGCATATTGAGGAAAAAATAATTCAAAATTGCTGGAAACATTATGGATGTCCAATTAACATTAATAAAATTAATCAACTCTCTTTGAAAGTAGATCTTTTCTACTTCTTTAATTGTTTGTCAAAATTATAGTTTCCTTAATATGGATAAAGAAGCGATCAGGTTATAATAATATAATTAATAATAATTTTAAACCGCTAAGAATTGAAGACTTATTTCATTATTCAAATGACAAATTAATAATCTCAACTTAAATAAATCACGAGTTATGCGCAAATAATTAATAATAATATTAATAATTTAATAGAATAAATATAAATAATGTCGGGTATTTCAATTCTATAGTCTTATAATTTTAAATCTATATTCCCATTGCTATATGTTTATATTTATATAAGAGGTATATAACATTTTTGAATTATATTATTAGAATATTTAAACCTTATTCCCAGGGTATTTCGATTACAATGATAAGAAAAGAAAGAAAAACCATTACCAAAGAAATCTTTGATATAATAAAAAACATGTTCCAAATCGAGAAAAATAATATTAATCAAATAGCACAGTGTAGGTGTTTGCATAGAAAGACAGTCAGCAGGCAGATAAAGCGGATCGAATTAGGGCTCGGATTTGAATCTGCATATAAAAAATTGAGCGGAGCATGTCAAGCTAAGAATGAAACTTTGAACGATGTGGAAATTACTATTCTCAATTCTTTTGCTA
Source organism: Bipalium vagum (assembly GCA_037834085.1). Lineage (NCBI taxonomy): Eukaryota > Metazoa > Platyhelminthes > Tricladida > Geoplanidae > Bipalium > Bipalium vagum. The sequence continues at coordinate 9,630 of JBBMKC010207487.1, forward strand.
GAAATAATGCGAATACCCAAATTGAGGTGAAAAAATTGATTGCAGAAAAACACAATGTTGAACTGAGTAAATCCACGGTTTGTAGAAAATGAAAAAGAAAGAGACTTACATATATTCCAAATGAAACAAATACTCCTGAAAGAATAGATGAAAGGGTAGAATATGCTACATATATCTCTAGAGATTATGATAAAAAGTTAGTTTTCCTGGATGAAACAGAGTTCAATGAACATTGCAAACTGTATTATGATTATGCTCCAGTTAATGAACCGCATATATTAATGTCCCTGCAAATAAAGGCAAAAATAATAATGTTATCGTGGAAATAAGTAATAAAGAAATAGTAATATATCAACAACAGGATATCCCTTATAATAAAGTTTCATTTGAAGTTTTTATCAGAGACCACATGGTAACATATTTTAGACGAAATCCAATTAATATTCATAGGTCTCCCGAAGTCAAGCAACTTCTTTTAGCGAAAGGAATAGTTGATAAATATTTAACCCCCGTATTTCGCCATTTAATTTAAATTTTTACTTCAGAACAAATATATAGAATGGCAACAACAAAATATTTTATTGAAATTTAAAAATAACTAAAATCAATTGAAGCCTTTCTAAGAGTAAATTATATGTTTACTTCATGGAAATTTACTAAACATTTTAAAAATCAATAATTATTTATATTATTTGAGATATATAATTTTATATATTTTATTTATTTATTTATTAAGTTTCATTCATTACTTTTTCTCTAAATATTTCTATTTAGGTTACAAGTATATGGTTAACAACATTTTTATCTGTGGAAAGGTTCTTCATCATCTGTTATCCGTTTAAAGCCGAACGGTTTTGCTGTGTGAAATTTGCTTTCATTACTACAATAATAGTGAGTGCAGGCAGCCTCATTTACAATATGCCCAGATTTTTCGAGTATATCACCTGGTCCCAAGACTGGATGAATATTGTTCCAAAAAATTATTCAGAAATCTCAAACAGTCAAAATGTCTCCAATTTCCATTATGTAAAAATGCAATACATTTGGTATGACTTAAGTAATTTTGGAAAAAGCTCGTCGTTTAGGGTATGGTACACTTTATATTCATGGATAGTACTCGTTTTTCTGGGACCCATTATTATAATTGTTATTACAAACAGTCTTCTAATTCTGGAAATAAAGCGAGTCATTAAGAGAGCCAGACGAAATAATATTGTAACGGCTGATATCAATCAGGACACGAACATGATGTTTATCGGGATAATTGTTTTCTTTCTCATAACGCAAATCCCAGCTTCCATCAGTCATGCAATTTGGGCATATATGTCTCAAGATAAATTCCAGCAATGGCATTTCATTATTAATGAAATTGGAAACTATTTGATTATTGTAAATTCTGCAATCAATTTCGTTCCATATTGGTTTTTGAGCAAAAGATTTCGCAAGGATTTCAGAAACATGATCAAAAACGGCATCTGTTTTGATAGATCAAACGATGATTTTCTAAGGGTTTCAAAGGAGGTTGAACCTAACTCAAGATTTAGAAAAAGTAATAAAAATATTCGATGTAATGGAACCGAGCTAAAACCCATTTTAACAAATGTTGATATGTAAATGAAAACACTGTCCAATTTAGAAAGTGAATGATGATCATTAACCTGAATCTTTAATGTCTCTGACTTTTGTTTTTTGTTGAGAAATTGTTTGTTTTTTTTACGTTTTTGTTTCAATTGAGAATGAAAATTATAAAAAAAATTGAAATCAATAATAATATTAACAAAAGAAGAACTTTTTCTAAAAAAATGAATATCGTTTTGAAATTGCTTTAAAAAAATTTTCTTAAATCTAAAATTTAAATTAAATAAAATTTTTAAAAAAGGGGTAAGTATAAGGAAAATGAAAATAGCGATCACTAAACAACCTCAACTTTAAAAATATGAAATTTTTTAAATCTCAGTAGCTTGGTGTTGATCAAAGTAATTTCTCTTCAATCTTTCAAATATGAATCCTAAAGGGTCTGGAATACTATAACAAATTATTATTAAAACAAATTATTAAATTATAATAATTGTTAGTGAAAATTAATCGGAGATACCGGGATTCGAACCCGGGACCTTCACGTGCGCATGCACTGCTCTGACCGCTGAGCTACATCCCCCGACTAATTATCAATTTATCTCACAATAATAATATAATTTCTATATAAAAATACCAAGATTAATAATAATAATAATAATAATAATAATTTTTTTTAATCTTTGGTGGTCTAATTTTGACAATATCGAATGTCGATTTTCCAAGATTAGATTAGAGTCCATAATAAGGGTATGATTTAACAATATGTGTTTAAATTAATCGTCTGATTAGTATAAAAGTCTTTGGAATTCTCAATGGCCTGCCCAAAATTTAGAACATTTTTTGAATATTTACCATCAGAAGAATCGTTATTGTGAAAGATTTGTTGTCAGAAGAATTCAGAAATCGTCAAATAATATTTACAAGGTTTTATTATGTCTATTATTATTATGGAACAGGAGCCAGCGATGGGTCCTGCTCTGTTAGGCACTTATAAACGTACCGGTTGGGGCTCTTCTAACGACCCATCGTTAAATAAAGCGGTGAGAGTTCGGATCATTTTTCTTATTATATTTTTTCATGTTTACTTTATTAAATTTTTACAATTTGAATTTCATTTCATTATATTTGATATTCATTATATTATATATTCCTTTTAATATTTTTTGATTGTTGGTGACATTTTTGTGAATTGGGATCGATTTGTTCATTACTTTATTACTGAAGGAGACAGTAGTGTTCACTGAGTGACATCATTATTGAAGGCATCATCAAAAAAGCGGGGAAAATTGACAACAAAAGAAACCTCTTTCAAAATTCCAACCAAGCCAATGCTACTTGGTTGTTTTCTTGGCTTCAAAAGCAAATGGAACACCATCTCTTGCAAAGTCATTATGGCAACAGAATCAGGATCAAGAACTTAAAATTGGAACAAAACTGGAACTCTTCATAGAAAGATGCTCCAATATTATCTTCCCTTCTCCACTGATTCTCAATCTACTCCTCAACTGCCCACAACAGAATAGCGGATATTACTGTGGTATCTTTGTTTGCTCTTTTTCACACAATTTATTGAAGAACACAATACTACAGATCTCAAAGTACCTGAAGAACATGCATTAGAAAAAATATCCTGGAAATGATCCTAAAAAAAATCTCAAATCCAAATGATATTAAAAAATCCTTCAAACAAACAGCTCGTAAAACAGCAAGAAAACCATATCACCCGATTGTTCTAACTATGATCAACGAAGAATCCAACGGACGAAGTAATATGAATCACTGTTTAACAAGAATAAAGAATATCAGTCTCAAACTAAGAAAATCAGATTTCAATCATGTCAAACGACCATTCAGCAAACCAATTACTACTGAAGCTTCAATGAACAGGGCTCTACATAATCTCTTCGAAAAATTGAGTAAAAAAGCTCAGAAGTTGAAACTCCATCAAGAGAAGATCTACAAAAATATTTTGAAGAGGAAAACAAAGATTCACCTAAGGTTAACTGGAATGAAAAAAATGATTTCCCATTCCAAGAGGATTTTACGCCTTTGATGAAATCACAAAAAAAAGAAATCCAAGCTAAAATGAAGAGAACCAGATACATAACCAGATAGATAGATACATGACGGCAAGAAATATAGTAATTGGAGAAACGTTGATCACGAGAGAAAAAAAATCCATTTCAGAGTCTTGGAAGACATATGACATATATTTTTACCCTTTCAGATCTTCGCATTTATGTATTCTTTTGCCCTTTTTATGTAAAAAATTCTATAACATTGTGGTCGATCGTCCTCCATGTCTCTTATTGTATAGTAGGTTATATGAAAAATATATTTTCCTACTACTTGGCAACGAAATTCAACCAAAACCATAATGAAAATGAATTTTATTAAAATTGATTTACACAAAGTCAATCAATACAAATTATTATTATTATTACGAATTTAACCTCGATATACAACAAATGATTTTATATTTTTGAATAACGTAAATGAGAAATTGATTACTTTAATAAAAAAGATTTTTTCAAATATGACAAAAACTAAGAATGACTAAGCTAAATGAAAGGGGTTTGAAAAATTTTGAAAGCGACAGGGTTAATTTAACATTAAAGGAGGAAATATGTGCTATTATAATATTCCATCTTTAATGCAGTAGAATCCACTTAATGTGATCACGGTTAATGTTTTTCAAGATATCAGATCCAGATTTTTTCTATTTATATAATTAGAAATAAGTCGCGTATTGTAATCAAAAATTCGGTTTATGTAATCAATTTATTAAAAATTAAATTTTATCATCAAATTCCACTTAATCACCTCTTTACATATTCGAAAATGTCACTTTAAAAATTTTTTAATTGATTTAACTTTAATTATAAATTTTTTGTAATTCTGTTTTACGTTTTTTGTCTTTTTCAGAGCTCGATGTTTGAGAAATATGGAAAAATATCAAAATTAACTGTTACCCTCATCTTTTCCCCGAAAATATAAATTATGAAAAAGAGATACAAAGAGTCCTACAGTAAACTTATGGTAATTCTAATAAAACTCGATTTATAATAAATTTAAGGTCATTCAAATTACAAAACTCGCTGCTAGTATAACGAAAATTAATATTATTTTAAAATTTTAAGGTAAATAACAGATGAAAATCGAAACTGAATGACTATTCCCTTTTTCTCACCAATTTTACTTATTGATTCAATCCTATTAGAAACAAAAATAAATATCCAAAAGGTTACATTACAGACAGGATGCTGCGCAATTATCAACAGCTAAGCACCAAATAAATAATACAAAATTCACACATAATTTAATCATTAAAATTTAATGACCTTTATTCTCTGCAATTCTACATCTAAAGTTATGACTTTACAATTTCACTTAGTTTAATAATAATTCATTTATAAATGAATAATAATTAAAAATCATTTACACTTATGATTTTATAAGATGTTTAACATTTTAATCTTTATTTTTTAACTGTCTCGTGTATTAAAATTTTTTAATATTTTTTCTTATTTTTAAAAAAATGGAATTTAAAAATCTGTTGACTTATTTCCAATTTTGTCATTTGTCAAAACGTGGGATTTTCCTTTTTTCTTATGCGTAGAAAGAAAATTTTCACAAATTCATTTTTTAATTTTTTAATGTTTTCAAATTTTTAAAATTTTTGATTTTTGACAAAAGCAATAATCACGTTTATTCTGCCCAAAAGTATTTTTGAGTGAGTGAGAATTTTTTGCGACCGTTAAGAAGTAAAAAAATGAGTGGACAAGTAATTTTGTTTGCGCTATATGCTTGACTATATACTATTGGCAGCTCAATTCAACAAAAATCATTATCAATATAAATTTGATTAAAATTGATTATACAGTTAATCAATCCAAGTTATTATTAGGAATTTTACCTCGAAAATACAACAAATGATTTTATATTTTTGAATAACGTACATGGAAAATTGATTACTTTTAAAAAAAAAGGATTTTTTCAATTATGACTAAACTAAAGATATGAAAGCTGTTTGAAAATTTTCAAAAGCGACATAATTTAACATTAAAGGAGGAAATATGTGCTATTATAATATTCCATCTTTAATACAGTAGAATCCACTTAATGTGATCACGGTTAATGTTTTTCAAGATATCAGATCCAAATTTTTCTATGTATATAAATTAAAAATAAGTCACTTATTGTAATCAAAAATTTGGTTTATGTAATCAATTTATTAAAAATTAAATTTTATCACCTCTCAAATATTGGAAAATGTGTCACTTTAAAAAAATTTTTAATTGATTTAACTTTAATTATAAATTTATTTATGATGCTGATAATGATGTTATACTTTTGTTGTCTTTTTCGGAGGTTGATGTTTGAGAAATATTGAAAAATAACAAAATTAACTGTCACCCTCATCTTTTCCCCGAAAATATAAATTATGAAAAAGAGATACAAAGAGTCCTACAGTAAACTTAAGGTAATTCTAATAAAACTCGATTTATAATAAATTTAAGGTCATTCAAATTACAAAACTCGCTGCTAGTATAACGAAAATTAATATTTTAAAATTTTAAGGCAAAAAACAGATGAAAATCGAAACTGAACGACTATTCCTTTTTTCTCACCAATTTTACTTATTGATTCAATCCTATTAGAAACAAAAATAAATATTCAAAAGGTTACATTACAGACAGAATTCTGCAATTATCAACAGTTAAAGACCAAATAAATAATACAATTCACAGAATTTAATCATTAAAATTCAACGACCTTTATTCAATGCAATTTCAATTACTGACGCAACTCGTTTGAAAACTTAACAAATGATCTAAACATTATATTGAAGACAGGACAACCACAACGACGTCTCAACCACAACCCATCTTGTCCTAAATATTTTGACATTGAAAATGAATTGAATCAATACAATGCCAACGATTTAGTTTAGAAAATCAATCAAAAAAATTCTTAAACCCCAATTTCTATCTCAAGAGTTTTTTCCAAAAACAAGTCAGTATAATTTTTCTAAATATTATTAGAACTATGGAACTCATTTGATCTTAAACCTGTATATTGATTGATTATATTTTCAAAAATTAGATTATCAATAAAAATTAATTCATGTAAGACCACCAGCACTTAAAGATATTTTCACTTGTGCATGTGTGTTTGTGTGCGCATGCCAATAACTTAATTAAATCAATCATTACTATCAAAATCAAAGAAAAAAAACGAAAGCAGAATTTTTTTTTTCATCAACTTTTGCTGACGGTGGGCGTGTGCAACTGAATAATGTTAGTTGTGCACATGTCTTCGAATTTTCGGCAACGACTTCCTCGTGGCAATGGCAGTCCGTCCGACACCGACGGTGATTATTGGGGAAATAAAAGGCAGATTGTTGTTATTACGTTTACATATCACTTCTCGCTGAATTCATAAAATCAATAATAAAAATATTTTAATGATTTTTAAAAAAATAATAATGATCAATAATGACCAATAAATATTATTAAACAAAAATTTCAGATCAATGCGATCAGGAAATTATTCATTATCACTATTACCGCTACACACAAAAGTCAATAATTATCATTTATGAAACTGAGATAAAAATCATACCTGGTACAAAAACAGACTCTCCGGTGGGTAGATTTTTCCCTTTACCAGACAGCACGAATTTAAAAGAGATCTACTAGCTCCAGTGAGCAAATCAATTTCACATTCCTCTTTGCGAATGTGCGAAATGAGGCCCATTCCAAAGCATTGCATCAAATTCATCTCGTTCCGTTTGCAATTATCATAAAAACTCTTTTCAATAACAGATTGGTAACTGGTCAGAACTGCTGGTTTACAAAGCCCGACCCATTGCAACGTAAAACACTCGAACAAAGAATCTAATTGATCGAGGTCTTCGATTTCCGAATAGGCCAGCTTCAGTTGAACGAAAGCGTTATCGTGATTGTCATCGTTTTTGTCGTCAATGTGTGAATGTACAAGTCTTGACAATGGATGGGCGATTTTCAACATCTCTGGGATTCGACAGCGAAGTCTGGTTATTGGGTTCCAAGAATAATCGGAAGGAAAGACGTCGGAGAAACATAGCGGTCGGTTTTCTGTTTGGTTGAAGAGGTACGCAATCATCATCAATTCTCGATGTGACTGGGGATTCATTGGCAGTCCCAGGTTGGGGTTTTGAGACACTGGTGATTTCAAAATGGAAATCTCCGATGTTATCATGTGGCGCAAGTTAGTAAAAAGCGATCCTTCTGTTTCACTAATTTTAAACAGTAAGTCCGGTGAAATGTCCACGAGATCTTGATTGGCTTTCCCTTTTTTCAATTGCACAATGTGGGTCGGGTTGATTAAGAGAATTTTAAATGCTAGCAAAAGCATTCCAACTCCCTGCAACCAACCCATGGTATTGATTATAAGAGGAATTCTTTTTTTTCCGTTGCACAGTGATAAATAGCTGTGATACAATCTCTCAAAGGACCGACAATAAAGTTTAGGGTCATCGTTTGGGGATGTTAAGCCAAGGAAGTACTGCTCGACAATTTTGACGTTGGGTGAGAATTGATTAATGAAAGGCGGTCCAAATAGAGGTTTTGAAGTTACCGTTAAGCTCAAAGTTCCGCATGGAGAAAATTCACTCTGACCGGGATCACCATCAATAATGCAAATCTCTTGGTGACCCTCGGAAAGTAATCTGTTCATTATGGTTTTCAAGAAGGAAGACTTTCCTACATTTTTTGGTCCAGCTAACACCACGCTCAAATTCTCTTTTACCAGAGATGATTGAACAATTTCGTTTAATAATTTTTGCATTTCTGATGTGATATTGTAACTGGGAAATTCTTCAAGCGTCAAGCTGAACTTTAGTTTGCTGGCAAAGGGAAAATCTAAATCCACGTCGAAAAGCTTTTTATATTCTTTAAAGAGAACAATGTCGTTGATTGTTAAGCAAAAGAAGCTAGATAATTTAAGAGCATTCCAATTATTGATGCTTGAAATACTTTTTTTATCAGACAATGCTTTTTTCAAAATAACAATATCCTCTTCGTTAAATTCATTATTGGTATTCAGTAATGAAATTATGTCTTCTAAATTGAAATTGTTCATCAAAGAATTGTCAGAGGACTGTATAGTAATTTTAGAATGACACAGTGGCGAATAAATTTTCTCTTGAAATGGAGAACAAAAGTTGACACCATTTAATTTAATAGATCCTGAGATAATTTGTAGTTCACATTTTCCTAACACAGCAAGCGATTTTTTAAAATTGTTTGATAAAAATACCCAGCAGCTTGATAAATCATTATCATTGTAAAGAATAAAATAACTATCATAAATATATAGAATAGCGTGCTGACCACATTTTATATTGTTCTGATGAAAATCTTTGGAATTTAATTCCTTATATAATTTTGACATTCTAAAATATAAAAATATTCAAATTTAGATAAAAACAAATGTAATGTAAATATCACTGAAAAAATTAAATTTCAGAAGATATGAATATTAAAACATACTTCGATGAAAAAATTAATTTTCCGCAATTACGAAAATTGAAACAAATTAGATGTAATTATCCTTATCAATTTAAATATTTGTTATAATTTAGATTAAGAAAATTAATTTTATATTAATTAATGAAATTGAATTTAAAAATAAGATTCTATGTAATTTTCAAAATTAATAAATATTATTTAATTGTATTTTTAAAAAGAATAAGATGGATGTAAGCTTGAAAAATTCTATTCAATGTTTATAAAGCTCTTTAAAGTAGTTTTAAGTGAAAAAAAATAAAATTCAATATTTTTAAATAAATATCGAATGAAAATCTGTTTTAAACAATCTCTAAATAATAAAAACCTACCTACCCATTCATTAATTATTTTGCTTAAATACATCTAGTAATTTTTTGTGTTAAAAATGTTTTTGAGAATTTGGTTTTTCATATATACTTGGATATTTGAGAATATATATTTGAATTTTTATTCTGGTATATCTAATTTTAAATAAAATAATATAATTATTGTAAAAGTTACAGCTTTGTTGAGTTTTGAGTGTAGTATTTTCAGATGAATTTGTTTAATTTTATTTATTGAATTGGCAATAAAGTTGTTTAATTCATGGTTTTTTTACTTTCAATAAATCACACAACGGGAATAAATTTCTGTTTCATAAAAAATTCTGTTGCCTTACAGCTTTATGAGATGTTTTTTGTTTTTGCCTTTGACCAATCAGATCATTATCTACAAAATTTGAGAGCTGATTAAAATTCTGCTTAATTTATCATAATATTGGGTTATTGAGAAAGTCATTTTGCTTTTTTATACCTACCTTTAGATCTTATATTAAGTCTCTTAAATAAAGTGGAGCAATTTAAGAGCTTAAACGGTTAGAAAGTTTTTTAGGCTTGTTTTAACTATGATTTTTGATCGACTAACAGAACAAATTAATATACAAAACTTTATTTATATCAAATGACAATCTGATTTTATAATTTTGCAAGACAAGAGTGATTGCTATTACAACAATCCTCTTTAAGAAAAATTCCCCGAGTTTAGGAATAATTAAAAGGAAGAATATCTTTTCGCATTGATAAAATTGAGAGTAGCCGCAGAGTCAATTATTCAGCTCAAGCGACTACTCAGGTTGAGCTGGATAATCGAAAGCTCCTGGTTTCTGCGAAGGCGAAACTAGAAAAAGGAAGATAACCCTGCTATGATTAGTGATGGATCAATAGATGAAAACTAGAGAGTATATAAGCAACTACCAGATTTTCAACAGCAGAACAAAATCAGAAAAAGTTAATGAAACAAAGCTAGAACAAGGAAAAATGCAAATAGTATCGAAGGGAATACAAGTGATATTATTGTGAAGTGATCTTTTGTGGTGAATAAACTAATTCGAACAAACCATTATTTTTTATTTTGGAGTCAGAATTAAATTTAATTTGATTAATACTTATTTGAATATTAACAAATTAAAAATATATATATATGTTTGAAGACCCAACTCTCATTGATATATGTAAACCAAGTGAATCCAAACTGTCAAATAAATTCGGTATCGTAGAGTTCTCCTTCAGACCAGATGGTCGCCTAGTATTGTCTGAACACAGCGTCCTTAAGCACATTTTTGCTTAACAATAGAACATGTTCAGAATTATCGGGCTTCCAGAACTGTCAAGAGGGATTCATACTTATATTTAAACTTTGTATCTCATAGTCGTTCTGGCTGTCAGATATTCCATCTATCAAAAGAAACTTTATAGTTATGATAAATGACTTCTTAAGACATCCAGGTAACCTCAAAAAATCTGCTATTTTTAAAATCTCGATCGCCTAGCGATCTTAACAATTCGCTTTATTATTACTTACATTTTAAATAATATTATTTAAAAATATCACTAAAAATTGAATCTTTAGGTTACGGAAAGAAACAAACTTAATTCTTAAATATTTAATAACGATCTTGTTTGGTCATTTTACAGCTAATTTCATTTTTAATTAATTTAATAAAAAAATTATAAAAGTTTTTAAAAAAAATAATTATTTAAAAACATAAGAATAATTTAAATTAACATCTATAAATAAATTTGGCGTAATAAGCTTTTTAATCCTAAATAATGAGTAATGAAATGACTGATCGAAAATATAAATAATAATTTTTATTGTAATAGTTGTAATAAATATTTTGAAATAAAAAAAGCTTTATTTCAGATATAAAAATCATAGTAAAAAATAATCAAATAAATTATTTAAAAATTGTAATATATAAAACTTTTTAAAATATAGAATATAGAATATTATTATAAAAACTTAAAGTCATTACAAAATTAGCGAATAATTCATCACGAAAAATATTCAACATCTTTTGTTACAAAAAGTAAAAAATCAGATATTGCGTATTTACAAATCACAAAGTACATTAATATTAAATCAGAATTTTAATTTTGGATTTGGTACATATTTTTCTTTTTTAATACTAATATTAAAGAAAATAATAATAATTGTGATAAAAGTTACAGACTCAAAAAATAATTAAATATAAATGATATATTTATCACCCGGTGCATTTCAAATAAATGAAATATCCAAAAAAAATTAGAATATATTCAAATATAATAAAAATTTAAAAGAAAATGAATTTTTTATAAAAAATAAGACCAAGATTGATTTTTATAAATTGTATAATGATAGTATCAAAAGCTTGCAAAATTGAATTTTCAAAAAAAATAGTTTATCAAATAATTTAGAATTTGAAACTGGAAAGATATATATTATTCGAAACAATTAAATATTATAAATATTAATAGAATAATGAAGGAATAGAAAATATATTTTTTAATATTTTTATAACATATTTTATTGCAGAAAAAGTAGGAAATTTCGAAATTTTTTAAAAAAATATTTCAATTATTTTATAACATTTTTTATTGAAAAATATTCATAAAATTATTTTTAAAAAATCAATATATGACCACAGAATTATAAAGAAGAATAAAAATTTTATTTATAATTACGAAACAATAAAGTTAATAAAAATAATTATAATAAAAAGATTTTATTTTAGTTATGTAAATATAAAATGTTTTTTCAATCAAAATTTTTCAAGTTTTATTTATAATAAACCATCCTCAATTTTTTTAATTTCTATATTTTAAATTTGCTATTTTTTCTTTAAGCTTTTTTAAAGATAATTCTTCTAATATTTTTTTTCAGATAATTCAATTTTTCTTTTCTTCATTTTTGAAAATGAATTTTTCTTGTTTTTTTTCTTCTTCTGACTTCTTCCAATTTTTCATTAGTTTCATTAAATCTAAAATAATCTTAGAATAATTTTTATAATTAAATAAATTAAACTCACTGATTCATGAAATTAAAACTTAAAAACAGATTATAAAAATAAGTATAATCTTGCAATACCAATTTTAAAATAAGAAGTGTATTCAATTTTACAAATAAATAAAAAAATTTTTTGCTTCAGATTTAAGTTAAACTTATTAAAACGAATTATTTAAACTATTTAATGGTATTAAATATTTTTATTTTATTAATTTTTTCTAATATTCATATGAAATATAAATGTATTTTAACTACAAACACAAAGATGTAGATTCAATATTATTTAAAACTCATCTTTTAACACCAAACTGGTCTAATGCTTTTTTATTTTGTTGTAAAATAAATATATATTATGTTTCTCAGATCTTTTATATGTATTTATTCTCAGATCATTTTTTTGTTATTATTGGATTTATTAATTTATTTTTAAAATCAATTCATTTTTTACAACCTTTTTATGTATTCCTATATATTTAGTTTCCTTCTATTTTATTTTCAACTTTTTAAAATTTTCTCACTCTTCTTTTTAATTCTTTGTAATTCTCTTCTTTATCCTGTGTTAAAATTTTTTCTTTTAAAATATTCATATCTATTTTATATTTATTTAAATCGTTTATAATTGATTTTGTTTTGTAAGCATAAGATTTTGATTTTAATGCTGCAAATTTTATTAATATTTCTCCCTCTATTTCATCTGTAAATTCTCTTAATACTTTTTTATTTTTTTTATAACCATCTTTATCTAATTTAAAAAAAAATTTTGTTTAATTTTTTATATTCAGAAAAATCCATCCAATCTTTTAATTTATTTAAATCTTCATAAAGGTCATCTGTTTTTATATTCATTACAAAACTATCTGTATCTTGATAAATTAGTTCAATATTAACATTATATTTTGGTTTTAAGATATCATAATAAAATTCATACATAATTAATTTTGATAATTCCAAAATACCAAATTCTAAATATATTGGTTTATACATGTTTATTTCATATTTTTTATAATGAGTGGCCATTAAGTTTTCTGAAAATATTTTTCTTCTTTGAAATATTGGTTTACTTATTTGTTTCTATGCTTCTTCATTTTTTACTAATTTTATATTTACTCTTTTTCTTACGTTTTCCATTGTATTTTTAAAGAAAGAATTAGTCATTAATTTATAATTTTATTTTTTGAAATAAGCTGTTGCTTCTTTTCTTAAATTTGTATTGTGATCTATATAGTTTTTTAATTAAGTTTTTGTTTAAATGAAATTATGGAATGAACTTTTGTGACTTTCATAAATCTCAAATAAAATTTTATAATGGACTACATATTAAAATTCACTCAGCCAGCGACGGGTCAACCTCAGTCGATTCCAGTTTCCAAAGCAAAAAAAACAGTTACTATGACAATAATGATTAACCCCTTTGTGATTATCCCTTATTCGTGACACTTTGTCAATTCTTTGTGTTAAGTTTTGAAAGGGTGAGGTTGTGTATGACTTATCTTGATCTGACTCCTAAGGTAGTGTACTGATCACAAA
>JBBMKC010207488.1:0-13379 GCA_037834085.1 Bipalium vagum
ATAGATCAAGGTTTCCCTTCTTTTCACTGGTGTCTCTTTCACCGTGAAGTACCTTATGCACTGCGCAATGAACTTTTAAATATCGTCACCTTTACAGAACATTTTTGGTTAGAGACGTTCAGTGATCGGATCCGAGTCGGTGATGGCTGCCATTTTAATATCAATCTGCTTGTAATCAGAAATAGAAGACATTTTGAATATATTTTATTAAGTGATATAACAAATAATATTTAAACAAATGTTCTCAGACCTAGAAATTTCTTTTTTTATTAAATTTTAAAAATAATTTTATTTTTAAAATTTCATTTCTACTTTTTAAATATTTTAAAATAATTAAAATATTTAAAATAAATAATTAAAAAATTCCCCAGCTCTGATTAGCCTCCTCATATTTAATATTTTCCTTTATTTTTGATTTAATAGAAAAACAAAATATCTCTTAATATGTTAAAAAATATTTTTTCCGAAAAATGATTACTTTCCTTTTAAGATCTTCAATTTTCCTTGTTTTCCCTTCCAAATATCTTTTTAAAAGAAATCATTATTTATTTCTACAGGCGCTCAAGTTTTCAATTTATAATGTTTTCGTTATTTTATTTATTTATATAAAAAATTTCCTGAGATCAGTAATTTAATGCATAATATTTTACACTTATAATTCAGTATGTTTTCCCAAAGGAATGCTGTGTTTTCCAAGTCTTATTATGGGAAAATCAAAGGAGAATGAAATCTTTTAAGTAACTCTATTATCCAACAATGATAAAAGTGAACAATAAATTTTATAATGCAAAATATTCAGCTTCATTGCATTATCACTTGTAGGAAAAATCTTTTCGTCACTTTATTCTAATTTCAGCTGAGCTTGAGTTAAAAACCATAAACCAACAGACCAGAATCAAATTAGACAATAAATCTCAAATAATAATTGATGTTGAATTGGCTGGTAAGACGGTTTTCATTCTGATTTAAGTCAATTTTTCCCCTTTTAAACTATTCTCCTTTAGTGTAATCTTAGTTTCAGTGCAACACCAACATTTTGCAGCAATCACTTTCCAAAGTATGAATATTTTACCAATTTCCTTACCTAAACATCACTGAAATGATAATTGAATTGTTTCCTCTTCGTTCATTATTAATGTCCTAGTCAGATTTGTCAACAGAATTGGTATTCTCTTTTTCACTTTGTCCAAGAAATTCGTTTTTGTTACCCGATTCTCTCATATATAGGGTTTTTTTCATATTGATTTTTTATGTCCAAATATCAAATTTGAACTTCAATCTTAGGGTATCTTTCGAAAAAAATAGACGGCAATATTTTTAATTTTATTTAAATTTTTGTATGACTTGCAGACTGATTCTTGGTAACCTACTTTCATAATATGCTAACATAAAAGATCCCCAATTTGTTACTATTTATAATTATCCGTTTCATTTGATATCCGATCGAAAAGAATCCTCATAAAAACGGTGTGGAATTATTAAATCCTGTATAACCCTTTATCCCGACGTATTATTATTTTGATGGTTTATTTTTATTAAAGAGATTTCACAATTTATAACCATTTTCTGAACATCTGAATGAAAAAATATAGATATTAAAGAATTTCGTATGTATAGTCTTTGCTCTCTATATATGTCAACTTTTTAAATATATATATGTATGTCTATTTAATTAATGTATTAAATTTGTTGTTATTTGAAATAAGTTTTCGCAAATATGCTTAGTCATAAGAATAAGTCTATAAATATGCCAATGTCTTGCCGGTGTACATGCAAATTCTTCAGGAATACATGATTCCAAATGTTAGAAAAATGTTTGGCTGAGGGTGGAAATTACAAATGGACAATGATCCTAAACATAAAAGTCAGGCTGCCCAGGAATTCTTGTCTATTGAAATACTCAACGTAATGGACTGACCTTCTTATAGTCCAGATTTTAAGCCCATAGAAAATCTATGGCCGATAGTCAAGAGTCGCATAGAGATAAGAGAAACAAAAAATCTTGATGAATTAATAGTTCTCATATAAAGAATAAATCTAAGATTTATATGGAGATCTTAAATAACTCAGGCTGGAAAACGTATTGCACTTTTTTATTACAAAGTTTAAATTTTTGTTTAAATCGTTTAAGGTTTTAATTTTCTTCTAACAAGGCAATTGATTGTAAAAGAGTGAACAAAGAGAGTAGTTGACTATTGACATTGGAGATTCTTTTTCCTTTAATTGATGTCTGTTTAACTTCTTGTATTTTTACATTATTTAGTTTCTAATTCCTTAATATTTTATCAAAAATTCATTATGTGATTTATAAGTTTTTTACCTTTTTTAAGAGTATGGGTTTGTAAAGCAATATCATCTTTCTTATTTTTAGCTGAACTATTAAAACTAATATTTGTAAGAATAAAATTTGAGGTTAACTATTTTTCTATTATAATAATTATTAATTGAAAATACTGGTAAAAATTAAAATGATGAAGCTAAAAAATGAATCATATTAAAATTGTTGAATATTTAAGGTATCAGATTTTACCTGACTCTGAATCTTAGGTTTGAAAATATCAACAATCAGTAAAGCAACAACTTGTATTTATATCACAATAGAAAACACAAATAACAATATGAAAAACGCTTAAAACAAAATGTTGATCACACGTACATGTAATTTACAAGTTAATGATTAAATGATTAACTTAAACAATGCAGAAAATTACTTTTCTAATTTAAAATTTAAGATTTGTAACAATTATTATCTTCCCGATTTAAGTGGCGTACCCTGTTATTATTATTATTACGAATCCCTTTAGCAGCCCTTCAAATATTTTTTTCCTTGCTGTGCTTTTTATAGGGTGGCTGCTTTGGATAAACCCAACAAAATAATCGAAACTTAATAATGAATCATTAAACACATGCTTAGTTAATAAATATAACGTTCTCCATTTTGTTTCAATTAACTTAATCCATAATTACATTAGTAAAACAATTATTTAACATAAAATTTAAATGTAATACTAATATTAATAATAAAAAATTAAAATCTTTTTACATAAATTTATACATTTTCTAAGCTTTCCAGATAATTTCCACTGCAATTAATTATTGTGTTTAGAAAAAAGATTGTCTCTTACTGATCCAATGTATAATTATCATAAAAATAATTTTAAATGTGTAATTTTCAATTTTACTTATCAATTATTTGTTCAGAGTCTCAGGAATAATTTACATTAAAAATATTATTATTTATATTAATTCATGTGATACTCTTAGAATTGCCAAACAACATTTTAATTAAAAATTAATTTAATTACTTGACGTTCAAATTAAAATTATAAGATGAAAAAAATATTAAGGCAGTATTTATTTATTTCTGAAAATCTATTAAAATAAATGTCAAAAAATTACTACTATGTTATAAAAAAGTTGACTCATAAATGGGAAGCTCGGACAAATTTAGAGTCCAAAATATTGTTATTTCTATATTGCTACAACATTCATCTATATTTTTGCTGAATTTCATTGTCATATAACAAATACTTGTTGTTTATTACATCAAATTATTGACCTTTTACGATTTTTTAATTATTACAGATTAAAGAAGTTGCATTAAATTTTGTTCAAAACATGAAATCAATGCCATCAAGACTTTTCAAATGATACAAACAGCATTTGGTGATCAATGTTTAGTCAGAAAAAATAAATTCAAGTGGTATAAATTGTTTGGAGAAGGTCGTAAATCCATAGAAGATGAAGCTAGTTCTTGTTCATCTACATCGATAACAAAAGGAAATGTGCAAACAATTAAGGACAAAGTTATGAAAAATTGTCATTTCATAGTAAGAGAGCTTGCAAATTATTTAGGCTTATCCATAGGTAATTTTCATTAACGTATTTGTGTAAAAAATTTATCAGCTAAGCTGGTACCAAAATTATTGGAATTTTTGCAAAACAACATCGTGTTGATGTTACTAAAAAGATGCTGAAGCAAGTAGAAAATGATCCAAAATTCATCAAGAGTATCAATACTGGTGACGAGACATTGGTTTACCAATTTGATATGCTGGAAAAGCAACAGTCCACTGAATGCCGAGCTCCGGATGAACAAAGAATTTGTCAAACGTAATGAAAAATCAAGACTCTGGTAACAGTTGTTATCGTTGTGTAGTTCATCATGAATTTCTTGCAGAAGGTTGTTCCGTAAATAAAGATTATTATTTACTAGTTATGCGTTCCTTACTTGTGGCGATTCGTCATGAAAACCAGATTTCTGGAGGGACAATTCATGATTTCACACCACACCAACTTATCACCGGGTTTTTAGGCAAGAATTCAACAAATATTATTTTACATGCATTATATTTTCCAAATATGTCACCTTGTGATTTTGTTCTAGAACTAGATTTGATTCGATTAAATCAAAAAATAAAAATCGAAAGACAACCTTATGAAGATTCTGAAAAGTGATTTTGAAAAATTACCTTACTTTTTAAACACAATGGTATAGATTTTATAACAAGTATTATGTTAATCATTAGTTCTAACATACCAGAACAAAGAGGACCATGAATCTTGTAATATCCTGTATCATTCTGTTGAATGATATTTGTAAGGGTCCAAGCATTTCAAAGGCTGGCATCAGATAAATTGTTCGACTAAATGAAATAAGATTTGCTACAGCGAACAAAACATCAGATACTATTTCTGGATCATTGGCTGTCCAGTTGAACCTGGCTAAATATTTCAATAAATAAATAATATATATAATAAATACGTGCTTATCTATAATAAAAATAATGATTAAACAGTGTAAATTTTTTTAAAGTAATAACTGTATCCTTCAAGACATGAATGAAGAGGATTTTGCAATTGTAAAGATAATATAAGAAGAATTTCTATTTCTACTCTCATCCTTTACAGGGGCCGTTTCCATGAGCAATGAAGAAACCTTAGACATAAGCATATTTAAGAACTCCTGAAAATCTCAGAAATGTAATTAAAATGAAAGACATTGACAGGATGCTATATTTGATAACCATAAATTCTAGATACTATAGATTCTTAGTGTTTGGACATGAGATTATAGCATCATCAAAACATTTAAACAAACTAAAATAATATATGTTCCAGCCCTTCCGAAATATAGATTGTTAAGAATTCATATTTTCAACAAAATGAACTTCCACATTGAAGTTTAAAAATCTATCCTTTCCTAAATGAAATTGATTTAAAATATCAGTGAGATTGTCTTCTAAAATACTATATTGAGTATATTGAGTGATGAGTTGCTATTGGTCGTTAGTCAAAATGACAGATCTATCTTTATTACACATAATTTTTGGATATCTGAATAATTCTGTTTATACTGACCCTTTTAACACAGTTGAAGTGAAGACCTATAAATGTCTAGAAAAAACAATTGAATCTAATCTGAATAAAATAACTCAAAATTATAGTTTTTAATTTTCATGAAAAACATTTTGAATACATATTATAACAATAGACAATTTAGTTAAAAAATAACATATTTTCAGTTTCTTTTTTGTTAGATTGATAAAATAACGAAGTGTTTTTTAGAAAACCTATATATTAGGCTGGTGCATATGAAATGTCATTTTTATATAGTTTTTAGCTATCAAAAATAAGTGATAAAAAGTCTTTAAACAATCTTTTATTTATCTAAAGAAGCTCCATCAGCATCAACACATATCTACCAGCGCTTTATGTGTATGTATATTTCAGACTTAAAGAAAACTTGGCTTTCGAAAGCAAAGAATTGTCGGCCGCATTTTCTAGATCTTTTCGATTAGTATAAACTTGTCCAGGCAGAAATTGAGTTAGGTGGTTGAATAGGTGAAAATCAGTTTAAGCTAAGTCGGGCAAATATAGTGGATGACAAAGAAGTTCGTAATGGAGTGATCTTGCAGCAGAATAGATTCATGTTGGTTACACCATGCAGGTCACTGTTTCTTAAGCTTTGCATGCTTTTTGTTAAAATAATCGAATTAAGCATATGAATTCAGTGTTTCATAAATTTTCAAGTAGAAATAATCATTAAAACCTTTAACATCACCAAACTGGTATCACAAGAGCTTCTTTTATGGATAAAGGGCTTTGGCAGAGATTTGGATTCAATTTAGTGAAGCCAATGTTACAATCTTTTACGATTGTTGTAGGAAATACTTTTTTCATTACACGTTAATATTCTGTGAATGAAATTATCTATTTTGTTCTTTTTCAGGTGCTCTCAGCATGACTCCAAACCATTCATTATATTTTTTCAGTCAGCACATGAGATATCCATTTTTCCAACTTTCTGGCTTTACCAATCGATTGAAGATAGCACAAACCTATTGTATGGTGAACATATAGTTTCCAATTTTGCTTCCTGTTTGGCAAGGTTCTTTCAATTGAATCCCCCAAAGTTTTTTTATCAAAGTTATTTTTTTAAAAAATTCGTGCTAGCTCTCACCATAATTATAATCTTCATTTCATCATTATCCATTTCTTCACCATTTTCTTCATTAAGTATGGCGGACTACAATTCAAATTCTCTAATCAAAAACATTATTAAAACGAGTATCATTCATTACCTTATTAATGTTATTTATTTATTTTCTGAGAGATCTCATTTATTTCAAAAACGGTCTTAAATTAAACAATTAAAGAAAACGAAATTTCATATGCATCAACATAATAATTTAGATATCAGATATTATTCAAACCACTTAAGTACCATCATATCTAATGACAGAATAAAATAAAAATCACTAGAAATTATAATTTAATAATATTAATAATAATATATCATATTTTTAAATTTAATAGAAATAATCTTACATGCTTCCATGAAATATTTTTTTTCGTGTAATGAGCAGCTTATATTCGTTAAATGATTGTTAAACCTTTGGAAGTCGCCTTTTATTAGTGCTTCTCTTGCAATAGTTGTTCCACTAAAAAGCAAATCAGCTTCATATACCCACTTGTCAACAATTATTCTTAATGTATACGAAGCCGTATATAATTTTAAGACGCAAAAGTTCATAATATTATATCCATCATGAAGGTACGCCAGCATTCCAGTAAAGTAAACCTGTTTTATTTCCATTACCAACATACCTGAAATATAAGATTTGATAATTATTATACAAAAGAATCAGATTTTATTGGTTTTTCAAATTTTCAATCATTTTTACAAAATCCTCGAAATAAATCCGGAGCATTTTATATATTGAAAGAAGAGTATTTGAGAAATTACTATAATTCTTTTTGTTTAACTAACTTAATTTGTCAATAAAATAGATTAATTAAATTTGAATCATTTAATATTAGTCATGAGTAGAGAATATGACCGAATAATACAGTGTAGAAATCACTTTTCATTCAAAGAAAGGCAAAATAAAAATAATAATTTAATGGTTTGGCTACAACGTAATCAGTTTTTGAGTTTGCAAAAAGATATACCGAAATAAACGATACAGATGTATTCAAAGTCAAAAGAAAACATCACAATAAACGATCTGACTACAAATAAATGATGAATAGCGGTGAGAGCTAAATAATATCATGACTCAAAGTAGATGATGAAAAAAATCATGGAATGAAAATGTGGTGGGAGAAATTTTTTTCCAAAAAACTGTTTCTGTTCATTAACCTTAGGAAAGCACAATTATAGTTTTACAGAAATATAACCCATCATTGGTCACCTTTATTTTGGCCATCTTCTCGATTATTATCGATGGAGCGTAATTGAGTCATAATTTAACTCAAAACTTCATAAGTTGTGACTGATAACAATTCAGTCTTTAAAGGATGCGATCACGGAGGTAATGACTAAATTGGACGGTGAGCAAATAAAGCGAGCACAATATTTATTCATTGTTAAGTTATTAAATGACTGAGAATTTTTGCAAGATTTATAATTTCATTTATATATTATAGAATTTCCCAAATATTTTACAAAAAATTATTATTATGTAAAGTTATTGAATAAAAATTTCTTTAAGTGATCTGGGACATTAATCCACAATTAAGCTGGGAAAATAAAATGAATTCTGGTGATATATGGTGATGATTTGGGAATTGGGATTGATGAACATAAAAGGCATCAGCCACAAGCAGCGAGAGCACAAATTATATTCGTTCAATAATTAAATAAAACTACCGCCCATGAAAATTAATAACAAACAAAATTATAAATTGCATTAAGTAACAAAAAATTGATTATATTTTCTGTGTTATAATTTTCTTTTTGGTAAATCTTTATATATTACACTAAAAATTTTGAATTTATAAATGTAAGGATATCAGTAAAACAAAATTTTAAAGTTCGAAAAATGAATATATAACTTAAAATCGTAACTTAACTTTTTTGAACTTTGGAATTCAGTTTCAGTAATATCCCTACAATAAACTGTTTTATTAAATTATAACATCTAAAAGAATCCTAGTATACTTAGGTTAATAAAAGCTGAAATATTGTATTTATTCGGTAAGCAAATAATTTCGTTCTTATACGACAAAGGTGAAATCACAAAGTATGATACAGAACATATATATTAATTAAATGTAAGAGCGCCCGTGTTTTCAGGAACAATTTCTGGATTACCGATTTATAAGAACCTAAAAAGTGTTTCAGTACTCGGAACAAATAATATACCAAAAGGCTGCAATGTAAAATTCGTATGGAGATGAAAGGAAGTTCTCACCCGAGGTCGGTAATCTTCTTGCCTGTCTCCTTTACAGCTTGCAGTTTTGCATTATCTTGGTGAATAATTATTTCATTCCTGCTTTCCAAAAATGGTCGCTTTCAATTTCACCTTTCATTCTCTGCAACTGAGCAAAATACACACAATTTTTCTCACCAGGTTGCAATTTAATATTATTTATTATATAGTCCATTATTTAGTGGTGTACTTTTCTGTATCAGATTTCTTCATGATATGTTAGTACAAAGAAAAAGTCTTTAGCACCAAAATTAAAACAATAATTTTATTGAAATATTTACACAAAATCTTTAAAGATAATCACCCTGAGTCTGAATACAGCGATATATCCCGTCCTTCCGTTTATGGTAGTTCTTATGTCAGTCCTGAGAAGGAATTATATCAAAAAGGTCTGAACAGCATTATCCAACTCTTCTTCTGTCCCAAATTTTTTGTCCCTTAACATTTTTATGGCTATTTTGGAATAGCCATAAATCACAAGGAGCTAGGTTTGGACTGTAAGTTTGGTGTGGAAGCAACTCAATACCCAAACCACTCAATTATTCTGGGATAGGTTTAGTCTTATGTAGACGAGCATTATCATGGTGTAAAATTATTCCCTTTACACTAGATTTTGAATATTTTTCGGAGATGGCCGCTATGACTTGAGACAGACATATGTTCTCTCCTCTCCTTACGGGATCTTATATCCCTTTTCCAACTTGAAATGGTGTTTACGAAAAAAACTGGCACGCAAAATACAGCTATCAAATCCGCATTTATTTAGCTAAACACAAAATTTATGAATATCCAAAAACGTAATAAGAATATATTTACAAAAAATTTCATATTTTATTATTTGGCGGTATTGTATGCAAAATATCGAAGTTTGGAATTCACACTTCCCCTTAGGTGCTGCACATCATTTTGAGTAACCTCAGATGATATTTTGACCAATTCCTTTTCAAATTCATTTTCATTTTCACGTTTTGTTTTATTAACAATAATTTCATATTCATTATAGTCCAATATTTTTCAATTGGTTGGAGTTCCGGAAAATTTGGAGGATTAGCACTGTTCGGTACAATATTGACCCATTTCTTATTGTACCAATCCATGGCCGATTTTCCATAGTGACATGTTGCTAAATCAGGCCAAAACACAACTGGAACGTTATGAACAAGTAACATGGTTAGAAGTCGTTTCTGCAAGCACTCCTCAATATAAATAGTTTGGTTCATAGTACCACAGATTGCAAAAACCCTGCTTTTCAAACCACATTTACAATTGCTTGCCAAACCAAATATTTTTTTGCGAACTTGTCCACTTTTTTCTTTAAATTTTGGTGCAACATCGTCTATCTTATTTGAAGTATAGAAAAGCTGACCAGGAATTTGATTGAAGTCTGCCTTGACATAAGTTTTGTCGTCCATTATCATGCAGTCAAAGTTGTGCAGGATATTGTCATATAGTTGTCGTGAACGATATTTGGCGGTTGCCTGCTGTTTATCGTTTCTGTTTGGAACCATTGAAACTTTGTATGATGTCAGACCTTCCTCTTTGCGGACTTTTTGAACATAATCAGGCGAAATTTTAACTTTTTTAGCCGTGTCACGAATAGAGATTCCGGGATTTTTATGAAATGTACGTACCACTTCCTTGGCCTTTTTCTCTGAGACAAATCCATTCTTTCGTCCACTTCCAACTTTTCTTTCTGTGCTTAATCGTTTATCGAAGTTTTTAAGCACAAGTGTTACCGCTGATTTGGCAACATTTAGGCTTTTTGTAATATCTCTGTGAGATAAATCCACATTTCCCAACTTTTTGCGCACAATTAATTCGTGAATACTTTCTTTTGTTGAGACCATTTACCTAAATTTTATGGAAACTAAAAAATTATAGATTTTTTATTAACAAATTAATGATTCAGCTATAGATCTGTATCCATGCCTATATTTTTACAATTATATCTGAGGTGTCACATGTGTTTGTATGCGACCATTTTTTTTCGTATACACTCTTTACTTTAACTATTCCTGTCGAACAGAAAACAAAACTGAATGAAAATATTATGAATAGTTACAAAACTTATTTCTTTTTATAAATTCTAAATTAAACTTGTTCACGATACGAAGAGGTCCATTAATATCTCGCTCAAAAGAAAAAATATTATGTTTACCAAGTTATAAAATTTTTTATATTAATTTTTTAATAAAAATTCCATTTTTTCTTTGGGTAAAAAGCATGACGAAAATATTTACAACAGTTTGAAAAAAAATAGTATTAAAAACTAATTATTTTTTTATAATCAATTACCCAAAACCCATAAGACAATTGATATCTGGATAGATGTGATTATAATACTTGCAGGTCGAAGTTTTTCTTTGAGAAGACTTAAAGATTTTTGCTGAGGAGTTAGAGATTGATCTTTGACAAATTCTTCAGTTGAGCGAATTGGATGGTAATCTACTTCCACTCGAAATGTGGCAGCAGAGAGCAAAATTAGAAAGCAAACATGGGACAAAAGATGAGTGGCAAATTTTATTACAGGACATCGCATTACTCTAGCAAGCTGGAATTAATGAGAAAGGGATTATATTTTTCTTTCATATTTGAAGGAAAAATTTAATGATAAATTATTTGTTAAAAAATAAAAGAAATATAGATTAAATTAATATTTTGTTTATTCAAATATCAATAAATATTATCTGTATCAAAATTCAATAAAAAATCAAATAAAAAATTAATTAATATTGCATTAAATTGATGTAAGCAATGTGTAATTTTCAAGTTGATAAAATAAAATTGTGGTAAAATAGTAAAAGTGGAATTAAGGAAATAATAATAAATAAATAAAATAATAAAAATTTATAAATTATTTATTTTAATATTATTATTTACTTATTTTACTTTAATTAATTAATTATTTATTTAATTCGAACTAAAATTTATCTATATTTTAATAATGAATTTAGAATAAATCTAAAAATTATAATTAATATATATATTAATAATATTTTTAAACTGTATAATTCAAATATTTATTTCTAAATTTTTTATTTTAATTATTTACCTATTTCACCTATTTAATTATTTACCTATATTTACTATATTAAGAATTCATTAAACCATAATTTTAAAAAATCTTAAAATAATTTTTTAATTATTTAATTCATTAAAATGGTTATTTCTCATTCCAAATATTTTTGTTTAAATTAATTAAAATGGTCCATTTGGCTGTCATCATATTGTTGGTCTTCCTTGTAATCTAATCCAAATTATATTCTGCAATACTGCAGTTTTATTAAAAAAATCCTTTGAAATATTTTTTAATATTTACATAATAAAATTTTTATTATAATTTTTCGTTAATTTATAATGTTTACAGAATCTTGAGTGGAAGAAAGATAAAAATATCAGAAACCAGGAAATGCATTTAAGTGATTCCAGAGATATAATTTTTAATTATTAAATTTAAAACAAATATTTCTAATTTGCAAAAAAGAAAATTTTTTTTCGTATTAATGTTTTATAAAATTAAATTAAATTATAAATTAAATTATAATTTAAAATAATAAATATCAATTACAAATATTATTTTATCAAATCAGAGTTTTGAGAATAGTTTATTTCTTTATTTGTCAACGAATTTGTTATTAAGATGAGAAAAAGTTTTATTCAAGATTAAATTTTTTATTAGCATTTTATGTCATGATCAATTAAATAATTTGCAGTCAAAGTATTACAACTATTATTTTTACTCAAATTAAATTCATTTGATAAATACTCAATAATGTATTGTTACTAAAAATAAATATTCAGAAAATTAATAGGTCTACCGAAAAAGTTTTCCTCTTTATTTAAAGATTTGGTGATAAATATTTTTGGATTTTGTGAATTTTTTTAAGTATTAATTAAAAAAATTATTAAAATATTAATTAATATTAAAATATAATTATATAAAATTTTAATATTAATTTAAATTTAATCCTTATAAAACCAATTTAAATATTAAAACCCTATACAAATTTACTAATATTTATGATATTTATTTTTTTACAATTTAATTAAAAAAGTTATTTATATATATTTACAGTTCGTCCGGAAAAATTAGCACCATTGACACACAATTATGAACTTTTTTTATCATGTTGAGATATTGTAAAATATTTATTGCCTAAATTTTTAATTTATGTATTTTGTTTAAGTATCTGAAAAAGTGTTATTGCGCTGTTACAAAAAGATTTTAAATTACATTTAAGTGTTTTGTATATATTTTTAGCTGCCATGAGAAAAAAGAAAGGTGTTACCCATGATATGTATGGAAAGACCATTGTACTTTAAAGAAGTGAGTTACAGTGACAGATATATTGGAAGATAGCTAGGAATACACTTTACAACTGTATCTAGATCACTTAAGAATTTTTAGTTACCAAATCATGTTATCGGTGACCTGGTAGCAGTAGGTAAAAGACGCTGACCGCAAGAGACTTACAAAGTGAAATCGAAAGCTTTGAATTCAACAGTTGACAAGAAAATTGAATGAATAATTGTGTTAAGGTTTGATTTATACGAATGAAAGAGACAAGAATTTAGATACCTTAAAACTATTACGACTCTCAGAAGGATTTACGGATGAACGTAAGGAGCACAATTAACACAATAAGAACAACTAATGAAACG
>JBBMKC010207499.1:0-13379 GCA_037834085.1 Bipalium vagum
ATTATTATTATTATTATTATTATTATTATTATTATTATTATTATTATTATTATTATTATTATTATTATTATTATGCTGTTAATGGTTCTTCAGTTAATTATATTGTTAATGTCTGACACATTCCAAGGAAATTATCAGCTTAAATAAATAGTTTTTGCGAAAATTAACCGAACAGAAAAATAGTTAAAATTCTTAAGCCCTTTAATTAAAGAAATAATTGATTAGTTTTCAATAAACATGGAATCCTGCTGCTTAAACTTTTCGTTGTCTTGAATGTCAAAAATTAAAATTTTCTTGACGTTTTCATGTCTTGTATTTAATTTGGAATTTATAAACACAATATATGGATATTATAACAGATCAATTGTACGGAACAATAAAAAATCATATTACTTAAAGCTGAAGAAAATTAAATTTTCAAGTAGAAATTATTCTGCTGTTCCACTTTCTGAATTTTTCAATATATTTATTGAAAAACCAAAATTCTCAAAATTATTTCCCATAAATGAACGTTGTAAAATTATTGTCCTTTGTAACCAATGTTGGGAGAAAATAATTTCCCCAGAATTTTGTATTACAAGAAAAATGAAAAATTTACTGTAACCTTCAAAAATATGTATTTATTTTAATATTTATAATTTTACACTAATTTTCTCGATATATTAAGTAGGTTTTACTTTCATTGTCAATATTCATAACGACTTCATTTCCCATCAAAATATTTCATATATGTATTTAATAAAACAAACAATATAAATATTTATATTCACTAGTTATAACTGAATTTGTCATGAAATTATCAATACTATTAATATTCTTAATAATATTTAACTTTTATTATTATTTATTATTATTATTATTATTATTTTTTTATTATTATTATTATTACTATTATTATTATTATTATTATTATTATTATTACTATTGTTATTATATCATCATCATCATCACCGATCGCTAAGCATTGTTGTACAACTAAAATCAAATATTGATGTGATGAATAGTGTTATTATGTTATTTCTGGTTCAATTAACGCCAACACTGTTATTGAAATGTTATAATTTTTATTACTCAATCACAGTCAAAGTAAAATGTCAATAACACCGATTTGATAAAAAAGAGATAAAAAACACGCGAGCAGATAACGCATTGTTAATTGTACAAAAGACATTTGAACAATATTCTATTTTTTTAGAAAGAAAAGTTATACAACAAAAACCAATGCAAAACACCGTAGTCAAATGTTCATTAGTACCAGGTTTCAAAAATATACTATTGCCTTTGATAGCATTGTTAAAGCACAGCCATGACCAGATGAAAACTAAAGTTTATTATGCCACCTTAATGAGACTTTCATCAAGAATTATTTTTGTCAAAAAAAAACGATGAGAGCAACAGCTGTAACCAATGGCAAAGACTTTGCAAAATGTCAATTTTATTTTTAGATGTTAGCCCCGGCTGTTTTTGTTATTGGCAATTCCATGTTATGATGGTATAAGTTAGTTTATGATCAACCAATTTACAAGACCATACACTGATTGTTGTTGCACTGGAATTCTGTTCACTTCGGTCCTGAATCCCCAGCGATAGTGGCAGTTTGGCTATTTTACACAGCTTGTGTGCATTGATTTTCCTATGATGAACCAAGTTGACATTGCACTTTTTAACAAACATTATCATAAGAACTTTTATTGCTGCCTATAAACAGAGTTTACCTATTAATATGTCGATGATCTACGAGTTCTGGGACAAGAAATCAATGAATTTGTTTTCTTACATGTCTTAAGTGTGATATTATTTACCATTGCAATTACGAATTCATTATTCTCGTTCCTTTTAACATTCCAATTTTGTCAGAAGTAAGCTGACAAATTGTCACAGAATTGTCACTTACCATTCTTAAACCTCTTGATAATCACAAGTTAAACAGAACGTATAACTGGTAATATTCATTTTTTCCTCAGATAATCGGAATTAAAACAGAATTCGATTTATTAAAGTCACTAAAATGTTATAAAAATTCAATTTTAACGGTGTAAAATTGGTTAGTGTTGTACCTCAGTTATAAACCATATATATAAATATAAAAAGTCTCATGGGGCATAATAAAATGAAAATAAATTCAATTTTCAAATACACAGTTCAAAAACATTAATGTTTCTTTCTTAATTCTGGGATTGACTGAATATTGATTCCTTTGAATCAAGGAACAATGCTTTTCTAAATAAAGTCTTTGCTTAAACTGATTATTTCAATCAGATTTTACTGACTCCTTTAATTTGAGGATCGTATAGTTCTAAATAAATCATTTGGTTGGAAAAAACTAATTGTCGATTTTTTCAAGAAACAAAAATTATGAAACTATATGAAACAATATATTATTATTAATTTATGAATTGTTCATTGTTATCAAGAACCTGGTTCCATCCTCCATCAAGCATTCCACGTCCATAAAACATCTTGCCTTTATCTGCAAAAAACTTCAACAACTTCAACTTGTCAGATTTGACGTCATAATTATTAAAAGTTTTACCATTCAAGAAGTTTTGCATAAAGTGAAACAAATGGTAATCGGAAGGAATGGTGTCTGAGCTATACGCTTTATGTGGCAATACATCCCAAAGCCTGGAGTGCATTTTTTCCTTTCCGTTAAAAGAAAAATATTTTTAAAATTATTATTTATCTCTACAGATCACAACTGCTAATTAACAACTTCGAAAACCTCTAAAAAAGACATTTTAACAGATAGTTCTTTATATTAAGATCACATTTGAACTTAAACAGGTATTTTTCCCGAAAACAGAAAAGAATAAAATACAATTATTCCACACGGCATGTTAAAGATAACAATACAAAGTGTCAATGTATGATCCAGAAATATCAAGTTTTAAACAAGTCATTTCTTAATCGTCCTTCTTTTTTTGAATTTTTCCTTTGACATTTTTAATGCTTCCTCTTCTCTACCAAGTTCATCCATTATAAAAATGTTTAAAACTCCGCTTTTTCTGAAAATAATCAAAATATAATCACATATCGGAAATTATCTGCCAATTCTCCTGAAAGACAAAAATATTTGAATTTCTACCATGGCTCTCAATGGTGTTTTTGTAGGATTTTCTATTTTATGGAGAGACATAAAAATAAGAATTTCGTCGATCGAATTCCAGGATTTTTTTATTAATATTTATTTGTATCATTGAATGTCTCCTAATAAAAATAATTTGGCATCTACATTAATTGACGCAATCAACATATTTACATGTATAAATATTTGTGTGCCAAGTAAAGTTTAGATTTAATAGTCGATGTAATTTCTCTCTATAAAACGTATTAAGAAACCAAAATATTTTTCTCTATAATTTTGTCAAAATTAATAATCTTGATTATCATTTTCTCAGATATTACAACAAGTGGTCATTCTTTCCAATATTTTCAGAATATTTTCAATATTATTGCTTTTATTTATTTATTTATTTTTTATTATTATTATTATTATTATTATTATTATTGAAAAATAATTAAAAATTTTATTATTATATCATTAAAACTGTTTACAATAATAATTGCCTTAAATTTATATTCTTGTTGTATTATTATAGCTTTTCATTTCAACTTCACAGGACAGGAAGTTTTGGCTAATTTTACCTTTTTCCCTATTTTAAAGTGAATTTTTCTCACATATTTTTTTAATTAAAATTGTCTTGGTGTTCTAAATCACGCAATCATGAGAATGAAAAATATTACAATTGTTCACGACTTTTTTTTATAAATTCTAGACACATTTTCGATCATGCAGTCAACCTGTTTCGTCATCAGGAACAAATCTTGGAGTAGGAATTCTGGATTCAAATCCCACTACAATAAACAATTTTCAAGTCAATAACGGTAAGCAGGTTGGAAATCTTCAATATTTCCCCAGCCCAGTGAATGGAGGAGGACCAGTAATAAATAATTTTCAAGATCTTTGTCGACTCCATCCTCATTGCTCGTCGTCTGTCCAAGGCAGTCTTAGTCACAGCAATAATAGCAGTTGTAGCAATTTGTCTACTTGTCTTAATGGTTTGAACCTGTCCCCTTTGCCTTCTTCTCAGAATTCAGGAAATTCCATTTTGTTGAACCATTCTCCGTTCACTGGTCACATCAGCCCAGGTCTTAATGTGGTTGCATACAGTCACTCCCATCAAGATAGTCTTGATAGTGGAGTAGGTCAGTCTGTCGTTAGTCAATCTCATCTTTCATCCAATGTTCTCAATCAGAATAATGATCAAACCAAAGGCTTTGATTTTCCCATAAGTTAGTTTCTGATAATAAATAATACTATTCTAAATTACTATTACTATTATTAGTATTATTTATTATTATTACTATTATTATTATTAAATACTGGGTTTTCAGAATTTTAATTACCAAGAATTTATGATTTTAAGAATTTAAGAATTTAAGTTCTAAAGATTCGACACCCAAATTTGATCTATTTTAAATCTATTGTTAAAAATCTAAATATTTTTGTCTTTTCTACAAATAATTCCTTAATAATATTGGTATGTCTTAATACATTTGCAAATTAAAATTATAAATCCAATCCGTGACTTGATAAGGATTTTGGAATCACTATTAAAGTCTCAAACCAGGTAAAGTTAAAAAGCTCAAATTCTATACAAAAGAAAAATTACAATAGAGCTATCTTCTCGATAACAATCTTGTCGTTTATGCTTCATTAATGATTCTACTTTGGTCTACTTAACAAGATAAGTATTATTTGCTTTTTCAAAGAAGTACTTGGGTTTTTATAACAATCAGGGATTTTTTCTATCAATTTATGATCTTCAAAGTCTCATAGTGAAAGGTACATACCAATTTTGTCAACTAAGGATTATTAAGATTTTAACATCTCTGAAATGTCTTTTTTCACTGCATTTTTAATTCATGCCGCATAACGTTCATCGATGATATGCGATGATCGATCTGCCAGATATGAGTCTTGAACAGAAAAATCAACTCTTTCAGATTTTGAAATTCATTTTAACAAGCTCAATCGCTCAAGAAATCCTCTCCAAAAAAATATTTTTATTTTTGTTTGGGTTGCATTTTTTATTTGCGCAAAAAAAACATTAATAACGTGAAGTTGCTATGCTAACTAAATGACTTTATTATCGAATCTATACTTATACATACTTATTCACCATCAAAATTAAATTAAATTATAAAACTAATGATTTTTGTTATTTAATCACTTAAAATAAATAAGTTTTAGTACCACAGAGATCGTTCTCTCGAGTTCCATATTTTAGCATATTATTGTAAATTTCAAAAATAAGTCAATTGGAGAAGTTTGAAAAAACAAAATGAGATGGTGATTTATTTAATGATATATATAAATATTTGTTTCGATATATTAATTCTGAGGAGTGAAAAAATTTAGAAACTTTTTACCTAAGAACTCCCGTCAGAAAAATTGAAAATTTCTATTTTAATTATCAAAAAATATATATTTACCATTGTACTCTTCGATCATTTTAAGAAATATTACGATATTTTATTAAATTCGTGAAATATTTATAATAGACAAATTAAAACCTTAATATTTGCAGAAAATCTTTATATAAAAAAATAATTAAATAATAATTATTAAAAAAAATAAGAATAATGAATGAGATAATAATGCAGTGTGTGCTCTTCCTTAAAAGAAAAGTGATCAGAACCAAAATTGAACAGGTCAAACAGGTGTTTGATTAGGATCTCATTAAAAAGTCGATATAAAGTGTATAACATTATTAATGTACAATGATAATGTACATCCATTTTATTTTATATGATTTCAACTAAGTTACCTCGAAAATGGCTTGCTACATATAACTTCCTGTAGGTATGATGCTAAACTTGATCGTGTTAATTGATATAAAATCCTGTGGAATAATGCTGACTTAATGACATCATCTCGTTTTAATATTTTCGATTTCGAAAAGTTAATTACTTTTACAGCAGTTTTCTCAATTAACTCCTGTTCACTTAAATTAATTAAGGCTAATATAAAAGTCAATGAAAAAAGTTTTACAAAAAAGTATTTACACCAAAAATTGTTACTGTACTTTATCACCACCTTTCTTCAATGGGTTCACTCAAAGATTTATTTGAAAATTTTAAAGCTCCATGAAATATTGAATTAATGAAATTGTATTTTAACTCTAAACTCTATTCAGTTGACAATAATAATGATCTGATTGTAAGAATTTGATCCTATTTGTTATGAGATCAAAATCAAAAAGATTAACTTAATTCCCGCACCCTTTGTCCATTACCTAGCAGTAATCGAATTTCGTTAAATTATCGTTTACTTTTTATTAAAGAGGGATATCGGTTAAGTTCTCAAACACATTCTTTAAATTTGATATTTTGTATGAAAATTTATGATGGTTCCATCGTTCTAGAATTCGAAGAAATTGACAACTTTGACAGTTGCTGTAATGATGTAAGTCTATTCGATTAATTCTCATCACAAATGCTTATTATTAATATTTTTTCCTAAAGAAAAACGATGAGTTCATGGACATCGACATTAGACACCTCAATTTCTAATTTGTCCATTTCGTCATGGCTACTTTGCTTTCGCGTTTCTTCTTTGAAATAGAGAAGACTACCTCAATATCATCAAGATTCTTCAATCAACGTTTCAAAATTAATTCTTCGTCATTCACGGCTGATTTCAATAGTGTTTGGTCAATGCTTTTCGTGTGTATTTTTTTTCCAGAATTTCCATGCGAAGCGAAAGTTGTTCTTTGTAAAAAGTTATTTAATTCATATTCTTATACATTTATATAAAAAAATTCGCAGCCATTTTTTTTGTATTTCTGCTTAACTTAGCGTTTGGTGTGAGCTTAATGAAAAAATGAATATCAAAAATGTGTAGATTTATTATTAACTTTAGTTCTTTATTATCGATAAGATTGCTGGGTCTTTATTATCTCGGTTGATGATCATGTGGATTTGGAAGAAAATTGGGGAAAATTTTGTTTCAATTGGCATTATATTGTTATAAATTTTTATTTATATTTTATACATATTTTATAAAAAATATTATGGTCTGCTGAATTGTTTCATTTAGTCGGCGCAATGTGAATATGCTTATGTGATCATTTTGTGTTTGAGAATTTTATTGATTTGTATGCACGTTTTTTAGTAATAATTATCGTTTCATTTAAAAGAAATTATAGCCCAAGGTGTTAAATTTTACGTATCAGTATACTATAGTGGGAAGAAAGTCTCAGAAATCACCCATAAAATTTCTGTGTTAACTGAAGTTCATAATTTTCTAATCAAAGACAAAATTATCAAATCATTAAATAATTATTTAATATTGTAATTAATTAAATTATTTAAAGTTAACTTATATATGAAATCTATTTATATATTTAATAGATTACATTTTTCAAGGTACTTATTAATAATTTTGTTCAAATTAAATAAAGAAAAATCTATTATATCAATTGTTATTTAAAGGATTTGCATTTTTCCAGCCTTTGTAACAATACAAAAAATATTCAATTACAAAAATTTCATTAAGACAAAACCTGCTAAATATTAGTAAAACAAGGCGTTCCAATTTAAGGTTACATTTTAAATTTTCAATAAAGCAAGCAAAACGTATAAAATTTAAAAGTATATTTATTTACAATGAGAGAACATAGATTCCGTTTTATCAATATAAAATAATATCATTAAAGTGATCTGGTGCTACACGACAAGCACTCATTCTTTTACAAAAGTTTTCTATGACATTTTGGCATAACTGTGGCGTAATTTCACCATTTCATGGATGATGTTCTCCTTCAGATCAGCAATTGTTAGTATATATTAGCAATTGTGTAAATAACCCAAAAAGAAAAAATGTAGATGGGTTAGATAGCAAGATCTAGGTGGTATATACATATACTTCAATAATTATCCATACGATAATAATACAAATAAAAAATAACAATCTCACTAAAAAATAAAGCATTTTTTATAAAATTCTATTGTTTCCAAGTATAATAGCTATCCCGGATATATAAAATAAGAATAAGAATATGTAAATAGTTGTTTTTAGAATTGTAAGCTTAAATTATTTTTGAATGTTCGAAAATGATTAATACGAAAATTAACCATACGAATACATTTATTATAAGTGTTCACTAACTAGTGTATCAAACGTTAAACATGACTCCAACTATTAGGTGGTGCAAAAATAATAACAATCAGTAAACTAAAACTTGTATTTATAACACAAAATCACAATGATAAAATTTACACAAAAATCTTCAAACTCAAGGATCACAATAAGATCTGAAATGTCTGCAATTGTCTTTATCAAAAAAGCACAAAATATTTATAAAAAAAAAACAAAATAAACACTTAAATGATTGAATAGTCAAATTATAATAATAATAATTAATTAATAATTATATTATTAACAAAGTAAACTGTTAGGCAAGAAGAAAATAAAATAAAATAAACGAGCTTACAGGTTAGCTTCGTTTAAGCTTCCCGGACTATTAGCTCATCCTTTACACTTGCTCAGAAATATCCCTCTTTTGGGGAACTCAAACACTATCCCAGGACTGAATGCATTAAAAATATACTTTAGAATTATAGTCTTCTGAATATCTCGAATCTTTCGTCTGGTTGTTGAGGGCGAATTTATGGAGAAATCCTTCTCCTTATATAGTATTTTGGTCGACGACTAATCAGTCGTAGACCAATTTTATTAATGGGAAATGTCAATTCCTCTTTTAGGATCATTACTCCTAAATCGGTTCCTCCTTGTGGACTCTGATCTAATCTTGGCAATTTAGGTTCGCCATTTTCAAGATTAGACCCCAAAAATAATAATTTATTGCCTTCTTTTCTTTTTAATTAACTTTTGTACTTTTAAATTAGCTAAAATTATTTTTTAATTATTATTCTTAGTATTATTATTTTGTCCTTTTGGGCCCAATTTTATAATAATAATTATTATTCTTATTATTTTATTATTATTTATTTAAGTAAACTTTTCTAAATGTTGTCTCAGAAAGAACGTTATTCTTTGTATGCGTTTCTAAAAAGGTCCTGAATATCTTGTTATTAATCTTAAATAATGGGATATTATCGGAAACTAAAGCTTCGCAAAAATCAATTCCAAACTTGGAAAAATGTAAGTTGTTGTAGTTAGATATTTAATCTTGATTGTTTTCTTTAGCATATTTCTTGTTTTGTTTTTGGTGTATTTTGGATTTAATCTGTTGGTCTATTAGAAATGTTCTGGCATACGAAATTGCTTTCTCACAGACTTTGCAAAACAGTATTGACAAATCAGTTTGAAGAATATGTTTTCCGTATTTCGTAACATATCTATTTATTTTAATTATCGTTTTCTTTTGGTTTTGGCATCTAAAATATTATACCTAAAGTTTTATAAAATTATTTTACATAACTTAAATTAATACTTAAAGATTATACATTTTTAAACAAACATTAA
Organism: Bipalium vagum; assembly: GCA_037834085.1. Lineage (NCBI taxonomy): Eukaryota > Metazoa > Platyhelminthes > Tricladida > Geoplanidae > Bipalium > Bipalium vagum. The sequence continues at coordinate 9,494 of JBBMKC010207499.1, forward strand.
TATATAAACAAATAAGTTCTTAAAAAGCACATTTACATGGAAATATTTTAAAATATACACAAAGCTTACAAAATATGCATTTATATGCAATTATATGAAAAGTTATATTTTTACTGTCTCTAATGATTAATTTTAAAACTAAGATAAAAATTGGAGTATAATAACAAATTATCAAATATATTTTTTCCAAAACTAATCGAAAATCAACAAAAATTGCTAAAAAATAATTTATTTTTGATATAATTATTTTTATGACACGTTTTTGCCTTTTTTTAAATATATATTTTTTCTTTTCCAAAATCCATATGGATAAGTTATTACAACAACTTTGTTGTTTGGATCAGTCACATTTCCATTTTCTAAATATTTAATGTCTTTTATTCAAATCACATTTTTATTTCATCTTTTCTTTATATCCTATTAAAATTTTTATAATTGTCACCTGTTAATTTAAATTTTATACTTTCTATTATTTCAAACTTTTCTGTATTAATTTTATTATAAGAAATATTGGGATTTTTAATACTATTTTTTTCTCCTAAAGTTACCTGGAGAAAACTTTTTTTAAACTATTTCACTATTTTACTTTCTTTAGTATTTTAAATTTTTATATGATAATCATTTGGAACAGGTACAACTTTCTGATCAAATTCTATAATCTTTTTCAATTTCTTCAGTTAAATCTCCTAAATTTTCTCCAATCATATTTTTTATCTAAGTGGTTTACATTCTTCATGCGACCTCTACAAATTTTACTTTTTTATTTTTGCTTTTAAAATATAATTGTTTTGGTTCAGTTCTTCTTCCATTATATTCATGTTTAGGTTTTAGTTTAGATAAAGATGGATCGATTTCAATTTTTTTAAAATCAAAATTTTCTAACATAATTTTATTTTGTTCACACTGCCTTATTTATATTAATTTTAATTTTTAATTTGTATCACTAAAATATTTTATAATATTATTCTTTTTTCTAAAGTTCGGTTATTTAAAAATTCCATTGTTTTATTTCCTCTTTTACAAACTTCATCTTTATTACAATATTTTTTGTATCCCTTTGTGACGAAATTGTGTACAAATTAAACACTAAATCTAATTTTTACTCAAAATTGATTAGTCTCCTTAAGAAGATTAAATTTCTGGTTCTTCCTAATGCTCTTGATATGTGCAATAGCATACTAACCCCTGAGATGATATTTAAAATAAATTCGTTCATGAGATTTATAAAGATAAATACTGATGACATTCTATCCAAATTTGAGACAGTTTGCCAATGCGCTAATGCAATTGACGTTTTCAAATAGACTTACCAATATGTCTCTTGCAAGATACCGGAACAATCCACAAAATTGTTCTCTAATAAACTGTCATCACTAATGCCGATTTGGTTCATGTCCCACATCCACCGGACCTCGCATCAATTAACGTATGGGTTTTTCGACATTTGAAAAAATGAAATTCGAATCAGCTGAGATATTAAAGAAGGCGGTACGGAAATCTTTTTAATTTATTTATTTGCCCTAAATAGTCCATAATGGTTGGAATTGAAAGCTGGAAGATGTCTGCTAATTTTGGGTTAGATTATGATTCGCAGAGATATGAAAGTATAAAATTGTAGTATTAAATCTTTGCATTTTATACTTTATGACCTAACATATACCAAGGTGCGTTTTTGGAAGTCGTGCATCGCTGGAGAACTGTATCTCAAACAACGTCAGATCTTTTGTAAAAATGTATATTATTATAGTTATTCATTTTCATTAAAACTGGTTGCTTGAGTGTTGTCTCTCATACTTAGCCAGCGTACTTAGGTTATATAAAACGTTTAGTCAGTATACACAGATTATTTATATCTCTTAATAAAATTTTCATTGGCAAAGTGATCAAAAAACGTAAAATTTTGTCAAATAACACTGTGCAAAGGTAATGATTGAAAATGGTAATTTATTTTTATTACTATTTTATTGATTTGCTTTTATGTAAAACAATGCACACAAATATAAATAAATAAATAATAATAATGCAAAACAAGATAGTTTTTGGAATTCTTGGTATTTGATTGCAAATTATGTATAAAATATAAATTATTATAAAAAATAGCTCAGTTCCAATTTATACATTTTATATTTCATATTTTATTTATATTTTGTAATTTAAATTTTCTCAATATTTTTCAAAGGAAAGGAAAAGAAATCAAAATGTCTTTGGATAAATACAATTTTATATAAATAAATAAGAAAATAAAGTATTTTATATTGTCTTCAGTTAATTTAACAACATCGCATTTATGGTTTTATTTACTAATTTTCTTCAGCTGAACAACCGTTTTACTTATTCACTTGAAAATATGAAAAATCAAGAGGAATGGATCGTGAAAATTATATATATATACATGTTAGTATTAGTTTTACAAACATTATATTTTTAGATTCAATGACAATGGTTTCTTTTACTTCTATGGAATCAATGGGAAATATCTTAGTAAAATTAAATAAGTATGAAATTTAAAATCATTTAAACTGGAACCTAATAAAAAATTTTTCCTTATGATTATATTAAAGGAGATAATTTCAATGAATTTGATGAAATAATATCTAGAAAGCTGAATTTAAATATAAACGACTTCTATAACACTATTCAACAAAAATCTATTTTAGAAGATGAATATAAAAATTTTAAAACATTTAAAAAATATATGTTATAATATATGAAATTAGATGTATTGATATTAGCAGATTTTTTGAAAATTTTAGAGAAGTATGTTATAATTATTTTGAAATAGGTTCATGTTATTGTTATAGTTCACCTGGATTGTCGCGGAATGCAGGTTAAAATGTTCTCAAGTTAAATTAAAATATGTTAAACCAGAAACATTTAATCACTTATTATTAATAGAGAAAAGACAAAGAGTGGAGATTTCATGAGTAAAATTAAATAATAAAATAGTTAATACTAAATTTAATATTTATTATGAACCTTTATCAAATGATTTTAACTGGCTACGCGGAAGAACTACGTCCAACAATAAAAATTTTGACTTAAGTCATTACTTTAAAGAAAAATATATAAAATATTATGATGCATCTTTATTATATTCGAACTCTGTGAAAATGATTTTACCCATGGGTGAAATGTATATCTATGAATAAATTAATTCTCGATTTTTATTTTGAAATTTTAATTGGTAATTTTAATTGTAATTAAAGATTTTTTTGAATGAACTTGAAGATAAAAGTATTGTTTTACATTAATTACAAAACAAAATAAGATTGAATTATTTGTAGTGATAAATGAATTGACTTATTAGAAAATATTAATTTTGAAAAGGACAAAATATTTCTCGATGTAAACATAAGTAAATCAATTAAATCATTTATTACACAAATTGCCTTGTTTATAAAGAACAGTACATAAACGCTTCTTGATTCCTTTATATAATTCCAAAATTGAATCCATCTTCTTTGTTTTGACCTATGTGACACTATCCACTATGGCCTTCGATAAATCTGTCTTTTTGTGAAATGAAGGTCTGTCGTAGACGATGACCGATATTGATTTCCAGACGTCTTCTACGATGTTCAAATCTGGAGACTTGGCTGGCCATCCTAGGACATTCACATGGTTCGCTGTCATAAAATCTTTTACAATTTTGGCTTTATAGACTCTGCAATTATCTTCCTGGATGTAAAACTTGTCTCCATAATTAAACCTCATACATGGCACAAGTTTATCTTGAAGCATGGTAATGTAATCCACTGCTTGGAACTTTTTTCTAATTATTCTGTGTTAGTTACATTTATATCGGTAGATAAGGTATCAAGATTCATTTCGAAAATTATATATTTTAATATAACAATTATTCAAACAAATTAATTAATTTAAATAA
>JBBMKC010207510.1:0-13378 GCA_037834085.1 Bipalium vagum
GAAATACATTTTTTAAAATTTACGCTTCAATATGAAAACAAATTTATATTAATAAAACAAATTTTCCTTTATTAATTAATACTGCAAAATTTAAGTTTCATAAACCGCCATTAATTTCTTTACAACCTAATAATAATTTTTTAATTATAATCGTTAGTTATATATTAAGGAAACCTAAAGAGAGCCGTAATATTTTTAAATAATTAATACATCGCTCTTAAATTGTCAAAATTATGAAAAAAAATTATATAAATACATATTTTAATGCCAAAATTTTTTAGATAAAATTAATTGATTTAATTTTAACAAAATGCAGTTTGCTATTTCAATGAAAATTATTTTGAAGAAAACCTTTTCATTGAAACTACTGAACTCATTTTATATCTGTCATGGTGGACAGTTTGGAACCAAGTGTGATAAACGAAATCTTCAAAAATGTTCGTTTATCATCAGTTTTCGAGATATTTTATAATTATTGTATTACAATGAAGTAATTGTATAAGAAATTTGGAATATCTAATCAATACGAATAAATCTTTTATTTATTGTTTACAGAATACCTTTGTAAACTTGATATTTGGTTGTTCGGAAAGTCACTTCGCTTTTTTGAACCTATATTTAAATCTTAATTTAAAACATTTAAGTCATTTTAAAGGTTGGGATATTCAAATTACCAGGTAGATTACAGGTCTTAGAACAATAAGGACAATACATCATTGATTAACATATTTATTACTAATTAAACTTTTTGTCTTACTTTTTACTAAAAAATGCGAAGTGACTTTCCGAAAAACCCAATACCTAGTGAATACTTAAAGGACTTCCTTTGAATACATACTGATTCTCTATTGAATACATAAGAAATTTCTATTGGGTATTTATTTAAATATTGTTGAATAATATTGTAATAGATATTGACTAATTTAATAAAAAAAATTAAAAATATTACGAGCTTTCCGTTTATCTTAGAAAGAAAATGAGTTTTTACTTACAAAATATTCTGAAGTGGAGAATAACGGGTTCACCACATGTTCCTCAGAGAGCCACAGAAAAGTTAAAGACAGACAGAGCGAAAACGAAAATCTTCAGAAAATAATACAACAATTAAAATCTGAGTTAAAGGAAAAAGATAACAATTTTTCCATGAATCAGAAAATTTTAAAACTACAAAATGATGAAAAGGAATACCAGAAAAGACTCGCACAATTTGAGGTTTGTGCTCAATGGTTATTTATTGTTTCTTTGATTATCTATTTAATGTTAGCTTGACATGAAATATCGGAATGATCAAATAGAAAATCTTAAATTAAAAAACAAAGAGCTTTCCTCTGAAAATTCTGCGATCCAGTCCAAGTTAGAACAAGCTACGGAAAAAACGAATTTCTTACAGAAGGAGAACGAAGACATTGTTAAAAATTTTAAATTATGGGTGCAAGAACAAAAGTAAGATAACTTTATTAAAAAATATTTAAAGCTCATTTCTCGGACTTTATTTTATTTTTATTGTCAATATTGTTTTCATGATTAATGGGAGAAAGAACAAAACTAACATGATAGTTGGATCTCTAGTTTGTCTAAAAAGAAATTTTATTTTAAAATAGTTCTTTAACAAAAAAATGATATGAAATGACAATGAATCTGTTTTCAGTTCTGGAAAAGAAAGTATTCGCTAGAATCTTTTTTACGTGTGATGGAATTAAGAAGGAATAATGTATTTCGAGTTTCTCAAATGTTTTCCCAATCTTTTCATGTCACACTGTACAATTAAAATCGATGTTATTTCCATTTATTCAAGCATGAGTGCTTTCTTTTTAAACAGAATTATGAGCCACAAACTTTGAATCTGACATGATGACATTGGTAATTTATGATACCGTTCAGATTGGAGCCCTGTCGTTTTGAAATATCTCCTTGCTTTGATTTGACAGTCAAAGATCATGAGCAGCGTGAACAATAATTGAAAACAGACATCGTTATCTGGACATTTGATTGCTTTGTTATCTGGGTGTGATGAATTGAAATCTTCTTAAGTAACCTTGCCTTCCAAATACCCACGAAGTCGAAAATGTTAGTCGCGAGACTCTGTGTTTAAATATTGTGTTACAAGAGATGTGAGTATCTTGAAAACAGAAGATCCTTGACTAAAAAGTAGCAGCAGATTATTTTTTCTTTTGATGAATTTTTCTAAAGACTTTTGAAAAATGTCTTCAAACTTTCCAGTTGAATTAACATTGTCTATTTCAAATAAGGTTATTCTTTGTGCCAAAGTACCTCCTCTTAATTTTAGCAAAAAATGTCTATTTTTTTATAAAACTATTTTGTCAGATTAGCCAATGAAAAACTGGGAGATAAAATCAGGGAACAGAATAAAGTTATTCAAGAATTGAAGAGAGATAAAAGGTAAGTTCCAAGAGTCCAAGCTAATATTGATTAATTTTTTAAAATTAAGCACCTTGGAAAAAAATCAATCTAAATTAATCAACAATGCAATAAAATCCGATAAAGTTCCAATCGATTGTGAATGTTCATCAGTGATCCATGAGACAGACTATTTGAAAAATTTTGAAGAAAAAATTCAAGAAAAATGCTTGATTATTGAAAAATTGGATGTCAAAATCAAGGAACAAATTAGCGAAATAACCAATTTGAAAAACCAGTTTGGCTCATTAGAAAATGCTCAAAACCCAAAACATGTTGGCAAAAAAACATTTAGGAACATCAGTAGTTGCTTCCAAGATAAAGGAATTCCTGGTGCAATTGAGTCATGTTTAAATACAGATCACAATGAAAATGTAAGTTTTGACTTAAGGTCTTTTCATCATTTCATGTTTCTTATTTTTAAATAATGGACTGATCGAATTTCTTGTTTCATAAGGTCTTATTTGTATCTAATTTTAAACTGAAATGAAATAATATATATTCAAATCAGCTGAGAAGACTTAATTTAAATTTATTATGAGATTTAAGACAAAGTGTGAAACGACTTTATGTATTCATTTGAAATCAGTTATATATTGTAAAACTGTATCAATTCGAACCCGGGACCTTCACATGAGCATGGAGTGCTCTGACCACTGAGCTACATAGGTGCTAGAAATTCGTGAATTATGTGCTTAAATGTGCTCGATTTTTGTGGATTATGTGGTACATTATGTGCAACACAAATTAAAACAAATACTAACGAAACAAGAATTTATTAAATGTAATAACATTAAAATTTTGTATATTTTCCATTGTCAAATTCTGTCTATGATCAGATTACACTAATCAACATTAATAATAACATCATTCAAACTTTGCATGATCGTCATATTTTTCGTTTTTCTTATTCAGAGACCTGTCAATAATAAACACGGTTATTAAAATAAAAAATTCTCATTTACCTTTAAAACCATCAGCGTAACAGGTTTTCCAGTCAATGGTAATACCAAAATGTTCAAAATATAACGTTTGATATCTGTAGTCTCATTTATTATAAAGGAAACTCGTTTTTAACGGTCAATATTCTTTATTTTCTGAATTGTACTGATATAAATAGGCCTCATAATTCTTTCAAATTGTACTTTCGCCTCTAATAAGATACTTAGTGTATTTTCCAAAAGTCTTGAGTGGCAGTGAATTGATTTTAAATAATGAAATTCTAGATTTCACAAATACCTTCTTTACAATAAAAGTAATTTTTTTTCCTTTAGATGACTTTTTATCAGAAAATAATCCAGTTACTTTCAGGAATATTTACTTCAAGCTATTGTGCATGAGTCATAAAATAAAGGACCAGTAATTTATTCCGATTGACTAATAAGACAAAGAATTTTGTTTGTGAGATAATGCCGTTACGATTTCTTAAACTTTCATATTTTAAAAAAATTATTATGTTCTATGTTTAATAATAACAAGAACTTCAAATTAATTGTTTGTTGGGATAGCGTGCTTAATTTGAAAATTATTTCCTTCTAGAGTTATACTTCTTTTAATTATATTCGTAGAGCGATGTCATTGAGTTCTAATTATTTTTTTAACACAAAAATAAAATTTTGAAAAATTGTTTTTTAATCGATCATTTTCTATTCACCAAAAATTGAATCTTTCAGATATAGAAGAGTTTTCTCACAAACTGAAAATTTTGTGATTTTATAGTGTTTAGTGATTATACAAATTTGTTTTGTAGGATCAAATAATTTTTAGAACCATTAAAATTTTTCTAACATCTTGATATAAGTATTGATCCACTGCTTTAGTATTCGTGAGATCAATCTCTTTGAACAAAGGTCAAGGTCACTATTAATTTCCTAATCATCTGAGGAAAATTCAGAAAAATTTTCAGACATACCAGCTCAATTATTATTATATTTTATTTTGTCAATCTATTTGTATTTTCTTTACAAAACCAAAAACCGCTGTGAGCGGTTTTGAATTTTTATATTTGAATTTTTAGTGTCTTTTTGTTTATGGATAAGAAATATCTATCACATCAATTTTAATTGAAAAATCGTTATATGCTTTTGAACAGTGTATAATTTTCATATTCCATCACACACAGTTAATTAGGGAAAATTCCTTTTGTTTCTGAATACAATATAAAATATTTTGACCAAAATTGTTGTAAAACTAAACTCGTTTGAAATCGTCATTAAAAGTGTATTATTAAAATTAATTAATTTTTGTTTTCAAGAATAAATACATTTTTTCAGTTGTTAAAATCATAATTCTTAAAATTTATTTAAAGAATATATTCGGGACTGGTAATGCAGAAATAAACATTACTTTATAATTGAACTGAAATATATTTCCACATATAATTCAATGATATTCGTCAAATTAATTAATTAATAAATTAATTTTTTGTTTTTAAATTAAAATTTTAACATAAAAATTTCAAAATAGTAATTTATTTTAATTTGTATTTAATTAAATCTATAAGATTAGTACTGTAACTGATCAAGACAGGCACAGAATTCTTAAACTATTTATTTTACAAATTATGGAATTCACCGAGACACATTTCCAAAGTTATGAATATAAAAATATCCACAATTCACAATATTATACGAAAATTTCAATTAGCTGGGAAATCAGCAAGCTCAAGAAAGGGAAAAAATAGGCACTAAAAATTGTTACCAATTCATATTAATGTTTTAAAAGGAATGACTCGGTAAGCACAACACACTTAATCTAAAGAAAATATAACAAAAAGTATATCAACCTTCAATATATCAGTATCAACTCTCCTAGTTATGAGATACATAAGTAGTTTCCATTGTACATTGAAAAGACTATATTTAGTTCCATTTAAAAGAAACGACGATAAAACAAAAGGTACCAGAAAAGAATATGCTCAAAATTTCATCAAGTTTCTATCATACACAAGAAAAGACAATTTTATTATTATTGATGAAGTGGAATTAAGTATTAGCATAAGAACTAGCTGTGGAAGATCTCAAATAGGCTCTCCTGCTCATCTAATGGTTAAGCAAATTAGATCATGAAAATTTTCAGTATACTATGCTAGTCACTTGAGCTACCATTTCAGAATTCAAAGAACTTAGCTTTATAATTAGCTTAAATTCCGAAGCTTAAATAATGTCGATCTAGACATTGTTCCTGTGTATAATCACAGGAAATCATCGTATCATAATTTTCCGTCAAAGTTTCATATTTTATTTATAACTCATATTTCAAATGTTTACTTATTTAAAACAAATTCATTAATTTAGATTTATTTTTGTAATTCAATGTCGAATTTAAAAAATTTAAAGAAAATCCATATTGGCAGCAGAAACCTAGATTTTAATTAATAACTTCTGAAAGAAATAAATACAAAATAGATGAGAATTAAATCATTGATTGATAACAGAAAAACGAAAATGTAACCGGATGACTACTGAGAATTTATAATTATTATAGTTTAATAGGAAAGTGAACAAATGAATTTTATTGTTATTAAGTATAAGAGTACTAAATAATTATACAATGCATTAAAGAAGGAAATTCTTGTCACCATAACTTTTTAGTAATTATTTAATAGAAATTTTTGTAAAACTATTTGTCTTGATATTCTTCTGAATAATTCTTGCTATAATAATTCAACTAAACTAGAAAAGAATGAAATCTAAGTCCACTGTAATATGGATCAAGTCTCCAAAGTTTTTTTTTAGTAAAATATCGGGAAGTCATTGTCTAAATAGTATTGGGTTTTCAAATAAGATCCTATGTTCTTAATAACGAGCTTAAACCAAAATGTTGTGACGAATGACCTGCCATCTTTGAATGAACGACATTATTTAATGCTTGTTTTAAATTGACTTTTTACTTGGTCGGAAATCTGAAAACCAAATTTGAACCATCATATTGTTATTATATCTCCACGAAGCTTCTCCGTCGTTTCAGTTATTAATTATTAATTAATACATGTAATCGATCAGTTATTCGAATTTATTTATATTGATTAGATCGATGAAAAAATTCGAAAACAAGATTTAAATATTTCTGAATTCATATAGAAATAGAAAGTTTTAATTATTCTTCTTTCTTTCATAATTGTCGAATCCAATGTGTCAAACGTATAATGAAATTGTGAATTATTTTTATGAAAATTAAATCATTTTTAAATAAATTATTGTTGTATTATGCATTATTAATATTCGTGTTTAGAGAGAATTAGACAAGCAATTCTGGATCAATCGCGTGGCTCAAGTATAATAATAATTATTTCATAATAATAATATATAATTCCACTTAGTTGTCAGAAGAGCTTCAATCATGTAATGAATATTGGTCAAACAAGGTCAAACAGCTTACGAACAATTTCGATACGTCAACTCTGTCAGAAGATACATCTGCTCAACCTTCGTAAAATCTCAAGATTTTTAGACCTTTAAAATTGTAGTTATTTCGACTTAAGATTATATTTCGAATTGCGCTGGTTGAGCAAATATAAAATTTTCGATTAGTTCTTAATTAATTTTTATTTTATTTTGCTTTTTTCGACATTTTCTTAGAATATATTAAACGAAAAGTATATTGAGATATATAAGGACCTAATATAGTTTTATACTTATGAATTCAGCTGTAATGATATAGCAGTAAAAAATGATATGGATGATAGTAAAAAGAAATCCACAGAACTTTAAACAAAAGTGTATGATCAATATACTCAATAGATTCAATATAATAGATTCAGTGAAATATCGAAATATAATTGTGAATTGGAATATAAACCAATTTGTTTGAATAATATCTAATTAATAGGGTAATCATTTAATTTTTCGTAATATGTTAATAATTTAAAATTTTTTAGATCTAAATATGTCAAAATTTACGCCAAGCAAAGAACACATGGGGGAAGTTCTCCTTCATTACTTCATGATGAACAAAACTGCTGCAGAATATTATGCGATGTTTATTGAAAACATGTAATATCTCAGGACACATGCGAGCGTTGGTTTCAACACTTCAGAATTAATGATTAGTATAAAGGATAAAAAACGCTCAGGCTGTCCTTCAAATTTAAAAACCACAATTTACAAAATTTATTGGATGAAGATACCTGTCAATCCAAAAGTGAACTTGCAATAAGATTAGGTGTTACCCAGCAAGCAATTGAATGAAAGACGACTAGAAATCCTAAAATTAGTCCGTGATATGATCTTACAACGGCACGAAAAAAAATCTTTCTTCCATCGACTATTGACAGGAGATGAAAAGTGGATCTATTTTGAAAATCCAAAAGGTACAAAAGCATAGGTTAACTCAGGTCAACCATCAAAAGAAACTGCAAGACCAGAACGCTTCGAAAAGAAAAAAAATGCTCTGCGTCTGGTGGGATACGCAAGGCGTGGTGTACCATGAGGTTCTCAAACCAGGTGAACATATTAATGCGAAGAGATAACGAAATCAAACAGCCCAGCCGAATCAGTCTTTAATAGTTAAACGTCCAGAATTGGTCAATAGGCCTGGCAAAGTAACTTTTCGACATGAAAATGAGACTGATCACACTTCTAAAGTAATTAAAATCATGTTAAAAGATATGAAATGGGAAGTACTCACTCGCCGCCGTGTTCACTGGATCTTGCTCCTTCCGATTTCCACATGTTCCGTTCAATTGCACTTGGATTTGCTGAGTAGCATTTCAAATCGTACGAAGATGTCCAACATTGGGTCTTTGGGTGGCTTGTCTCGAAACCAGAAAAGTTCTTTTGTGTTAGTATCTATAAATTGACTGAAAGAAGAAATATGTGGATAACATTAGCCATTATTTTTTATTTGAAAATTTTGTTTCGAGATTTTTCATGCTTTTGTTATTAAAAAAATCCGCATTATTTATTTGTACAAATAATCAATCAAAATATGCTGGATACACCACATTTATATACACTTAACAGGTGCCTAAAAACTGCAATAAATTCATCTTACTATCTTTGAAAAAATCTGAAATTAACAGAGACTTAACAGTTCATTAGGGTTAGTTGGATGAAACAATGGTTTCGAGATAAGGGTAGTATTTGAAAATGTGATGTTGAAGGATGGAGTGATATATTCTTTGGATGGGCCTAAATATTATTATTCTTTCCAGCAGCATGATGAAAATAATTACTGCATTCTTCAATTTTTGTGTAAAAAGGGGGTTTCATTATGTGCTTCATGGTTTTATCCAAAGATGGCATTATCGTATTAGAATAGATTGATGGAGCCATAGATTCTACAAAATATATATAAATATTATTAAAGATGTACTTCTTCCAATTGTAACAGCCAAATATAAAGACAGTTTTATACTTCAAGATAACACCAATGGACATAGGTCAAAAGTCATGACAAAATTTCTTCAGGATATTAGCATTAAACGATTAAATTGTCCATCTGGTAGTCCGGACATGTCCTTAATAGTAATTATGTTTTAGTCTCTTAAATACTTAGTATATGGTACGGAACACTTCATCATCAATAGATAATAAATTAAATCGCATGAAGAGGCTTCTGAGTGATCAATGAACGTTTCATTTATCACAGAAGGCCTTCCATGAAGATGCTTTTCTTGGAGACTAGTATCTCCGTTTTGAAACTTTTTAAACTAAACTTAGACTGTACTATAGGATAACGATATCTTCTCCTTTAGTAGAACAAATAGTACTTGTGGTGGCATCAATAGTAAATTCACTTTTAATAATGGTATTTAATAAAAGTATTAATTTTATTCTTTTTTGTTTTAATTTCAATTAATTTTTAATTGAGTTTATTTTTCTTTTAAAATCTTAGTTATTTTTTTCTTAAAAAAATTATCTGCAGAGATATATTATTTAGTGATTTATTTTTCTTAATTTATACGTATGTCTTTTTGGTTTTTATTCGATTGTATAACCAAAAATTGTGCTATCATTCCTATTTACCATCTTTCATTTATTAAGTAATTCAAGCTTTAACAATCCTTGAGAAAATCTAACTTGTTTATAAGATTATTCTACAATTTCATACACTAACGCCGAAACACAACAATAACACGAACTCTATCTCTCTTTAATTAAATCAAACATTTAATTTATTATTAGACCAAGAAAAGTTCGTAGTAAAAAGATTCTTTGATAGTTAAAAATCTTCAGTTAGGGGGGGGATATCTTAGGTTTCGATAAAAATGAAATGCATCTTATATAAAATTATTTTTGGATGAAGCCTGTTCTTATTTTAAGGTTTTATATTCTTTGGAGTAATTTTCTCTATCTTTCAATTTGTTTTCCAAAAGATGGCCTAATGTTCTTGTTTAATGCCACGTGGTCCTCCATTTTGGTTTCTACCTGAATATTTTTTTGTGCAGAGATTTGTACACATTTTTGATTAATGACTTTCAGTCGAATCATTTCTCTTTTTCCCACATCTCGCAGTGAAATCATATTTTTTATTTTATTAAATCTTCTCTTCAACGGATCATATGTTCTATCTACTGTCGGACACCAATCCTCCCCAACATCTCTTGAGATCCCTTCTGCACTTGTATATATGTACTATATAAGTACATGCTATATATATTTATACAACATACACATGACATACCAATAAAGCTTAATGAATATTGTTATAATGCAAATTATACAGCTGTAAAATGAATTTTTTATTTATTTGTATTTATATTGGCAGCAAATAAAACAGTTCATTAAAATTTCAAAATATTTTATTTTAATTAGCTATTTATCTTAATTAATCTGCTAACATTCTATGCACATTCTCATAAATCAATAATTTTAAAGAGTTTTCTGGCTGAAAAGAGAATTATGGTGATCAACCACCCATCATATTCATCGAATTTAGAACCAGCATTTTTCATACTTTTCCAAAAGCTAAAAGTCATACTTGAAAGAAGAAATTTTCAAGATATTGAAGATATTTAGATGAATGTTAGTTAGCGAACTAAATGATACTCCAAAAGAGGACTTTAAAAAAGTGTTGGCGCTTTGTATAAAAGCTGACTATCAATGATGACTATTTTGAGTAATGAAGTAAGAGTTTTTGTTGTCTTATGTATCTATGATTTTGTACAGCTAAAGTCCTAAAACTTTATTCTTAAACCATGTACATATGTACTTTTGTGTATATTTATATATTTAATAAAGAATTTTGCAGCGTTCAATCAAAATCGAGAAAAACGGTGGGTTCCAAGAACCCAAAATCCACCATCAATAGTACGCCAATACAGATTTGTCAAGAAGTTCTTATTGTGTGTCTGGTGAAATTTTGAAGTACATTTAAAATCTACAAACCCATAAAAGTTTATTCCAATAATTTTTAAAAATATTATTTTACTTGTATTTTATGTTATATATTCATGGTTTAAAAAAAATTGAATTTTACTTACTGTAAGTTATAAAATACAAGTATAACTCAATGCTTTATTGAAACTATGAATATAGGTAGAAAGTGTTTTATGCAGTGAGATAGAGAATTGTATACTGATAATTATTATAAAACGATATCGATTTACTTTTTGAAAGATTAAGAAAAAATAATTATCAGATCAGAATCTTACCAAAAGATAGAGAATTTAATTTTAATCTAGGTCATATATACAAAATATATATTTGAAATGATAGATTGAAATTAAAGTATTTTCTATGTAAATGTTTATGTATACTTAACTTTCAGTGTTTAAAAATGAATAAATTTCTATTTCATTAACATCACAAAAATCCTCAAATGTTTTATTGTAAAATTCTGTCCCTTTATCAACTAAAGTTTTTAGGTTTTTCGTAGCCTCAAAATATTTCATCAAAAGCATCTTTTACGGACTTTTCCGTTTCACTTTTTAAAGGAACAACAAAGCATATATTGTGTATATATCTATTATTGCTAGAATAATCTTGTAGTCTCTTTCTCCAGAAACAGATGTTTAATCAGCACTCACAATATCACCTTTTAAAGACCTTAACTTTAAGATATTGTTTTGATTTTCTTAACTTTTTATGAAGTTTATTTGTTAATTGTTTTCTATTTTCAGGTTTTAATTTATCGAATTTTTCAAATTACTTTTAATTTTGTAATTTACAACAATTCCATAAAAATATGTCAATCTTTTGCCAAACCTTGCAAACTGAAAATGAAAAAAGGTTTGTGGAGATGTACAAATTATTAATTCAATTTTCGATGGTCACAGCACTGTGTGTTCAAAAATCTTGATGGTAGCATGCCTTTGGCTTTCAAAAGCCTATATGACCTCAATTATTGCAACAGCCTTTTGCAGTTAAATAAAAAATTCAGAAATATAATTATGCTAAACTTGGAACAGAACATCATAGTGGAGATTAATGTGGAATAAATGTATCAGGAAAGGTAAAGCTGGCCTCGTCAGTAAAAAAAATTGTATTCACACAGTTATCATTGACTTGAGCTTGGAAGTATTTGTAATTTTGAATGCTCTTGTCCTGATTTGGGGAAAATAATTCCTGGAGAAGGAATTTTTTATAAGGAAATCTTCTTAGTTTGAAGGCTAAAAGAGAAAGACCAAGGAAGATTCCCCAAAATACCCACAAAGAAAAGATTAAAAAATATTTGTGTTGAAATAAATAAATGTTTAGGATTAAGTTTCTGGTTTTTAGTCAGTGTTCAATTATATATTTATTGTAAAAATTTAGTGTATCCAAATATCGTAACCTTTTAATAATATTATTATAGTTCTATTATTGAGTTGTAATTTTAATTAATAATAATAATAATAATAATAATAATAATAATAATAATAACAATAATAATAATAATAATAATAATAATAAAATAATAAATGTGTTTGTTGAAATGACTAAGAAAAGGCTTGACTTTTAAATACTTTTATTTTATTCAAAATAAAGTTACAATTATGTAATATCGGTTCTGACTGATTCAAGGGCTTTATAGTGATTTTATTATTATAATTATTATTTAGAAAAATCCTCTCGCTCTTAAGCTCAGAGCTCCTCAGTATAAGAAGAAAAAATATACTTCACCACCCTACTTAGTGTGTGAAGTAAAAGCAAATAAACGAAAAAAGGTAGAAGAAATAGAAACTGAAAAAGTTAAATGATCCTCAGATCCTGGCCTGAGTATTTAATTACTTATTCAGTACAAGCTGTGTCTTGTCTAACAAGACACGTCTGTTTAATAAAAGAATGAAATAACACAATTATAAACACTTATTGAAGATCGATACTAGTCTTGTGAACCTTTGGTTCCAAGCTAGTTTTATATTATATTATTAATATATGTATAAACTTAATAATAGAACTTTGTTACAAGAATGTAACAAGTGTCAATAAGATTTACTTAATAATAAAAATCAATTTCTTTTACTTATATCTTTCAAGTCGTTATCAAGGTTTAAAACACTTACAACTAATGAAAATAATAAAATAACAATATTAGAAGTTATAAAAATTTATTAATATAAAACTTTGTGACAATGATGTAACAAGTCCTCAAGTATAAAATTTTAAAATTAAGCCGTGGTTACTTGGTCTGTTTGATCCGTAGGTTGTGATTAGGTTACTGATTAAGCCGTGGTTTCTTGTTCTGTCTATTCGTTTATGTCCGTTTGTTCTGCTCGTACAATCTATTATATATTTTATAATTTTTTTATTTCTGCCTTTCCTATAATTTCTGTTCGCTTTTATACACTTCTTTCCTTCTTTTCCATAATTAGTAAGTTTCTCTTTCTTAATATAATTCTGCTATTTTTCTTTTTTCTATTTTTACCATTTTTCCTTTTTTAATATAAAACTCTTATTGGTTTTCTATTAATGGTAACTTAATGTTGCCTTATTATTTTTTAAATATAATTAATAATTATTTCTACATATAAATAAATAAATAAATATGATCACTACTAATACTAATATTCATACATGTTATTACTATACCTTAT
>JBBMKC010207521.1:0-13377 GCA_037834085.1 Bipalium vagum
TTATTATTATTATTATTATTATTATTATTATTATTATTATTATTATTATTTATTTTTATTATTATTAATATTAATATTGTTATATTGAAAAAAATATTGATTAAAATTGAATTATCACGATTATTTATTACAAAATCCGAACAAAATTGGATCACATTTTTTTAAAAAAAGATAATCCTTTATGTATAACATATGTATAATTAGCATAAAATAGCAAAATGGGTTTCACCAATACAATAAATCCATTAATAGTTGGCGATATAATGAACGTCATATTCTTTTTCAGAGAAAAGGGAATAATGGCTAGCGGGGATTATTGGGATTTATGTTACAAAATCATGAAGCCCGCTCAATTTAAAAGAAACAAAGACGGAGTGGCCTGACGCTGTCTACATCGTGAATGCAGGAATTTCACAAATTATTTTCCCATCAGGAGAAATAAGAAATTTTCGGAAATCACAATACCTCTCAATAAATGTATACATTTATTATACAGTGTGATGCATAATTATAAGACCATCAATATCTCAGGTTAAGTAATTTCTAATAATTTCTTATTAAGATATTAATGATGCTAGACCATTATTCCCATTTAGTAACTATGTGATTTATGTATTACTAAAATACTTAATACTAAAATGTACTAAATATAGAAATTGTAAAAATTAATGGTGCATGTTATTAAAATGTATAATGTTAAAGACAGTGGAGTTTCCCAATGTATGTTTGAAAATTAGGGCGCTGCCAGAATAATTCTGACATTCGTAAAGTAGTACTCGGTGGTCTGGGAAAGGTGGTTCAAATTGATGATTCACTATTTAGGTTTAATCCTAAATATCTTCTGTGAAGGACACCTGACCACGAATCATGCGTTTTTACCATGTATATTCTTCAGATCCAGACAAAGAATTTTCTGGGGAACTGTGAAGAATAGGATAAAAGTCAAGAAAGACAATTATGGATCCGTTTTAAATTCGTACTTGCTCGAGTGGACTTGGCGTCAAAATATAAAATGCCAAAATATGCTTGCCATCTATGATTTGTGACTCAATATAAGTACGTACTTATTGATTACACAGGCCTACAAAATTTTTTTAAAGATACCCTAAATGTTTTTGTGTAATTTTGACTAAACAAAGATCGCTGATTTTGAAAATTTTGACGAAAAAAACAAATAATTATAATTTTTATTTACCACAATACAGAATTCACAAGATTTCAGTCGAATTTTCTTCGTTGACATCTCTTTTTATGGATATCAGTCTCCATATCTTTTTTTAAATACCAACAATAAATAAGCAGCATGGTTACGTCCCACTTCCCTTGTTATAACTTTTGCTATATCCATAATGTCTTGGTGAAACCTTTCGCCTTGTTCTTCACCGTAATCACCAAGATTGTTCGGGAAATAGTCCAAGTGACTATGCGAAAATGCAATTTAAAACTCATATTTAAATTCTCACAACAATATTCCTATTAATTCATTATATTTGGTACCTTTCCGGTTACCTAAAAATTTTCAGAAACATTTTTGAACACAATCCAAGCATTTTTTCTGAATTGGGCATCGTTGTATTGAAATTGGTATCGTTCATAAGATTCCTTATATATCTTCCTGCAAAAATACCGGCTTCTTTTTTTCCAATAGAAATGTTTTGAATTATCTTATTGCTTTACTACACTTTTTATTGATTTACTGTATTATGATTTAATTTATGGCGTAACTTTTTTGGGAGGTCGAAAAAAATGATGATCCACAAATTAAAAATTAAAATAAATTCTTAAAATATTTATTATTCCATTCATTTAAACAAATGAGATATTTTAAATCAACCGATGAGTTAAAATTCATTTAAACAAATGAAATTTGGTTGAAAATAATTGTTAAAAAGATAAATGAATGATAATAAAATTATTATTTTTATTTAATAATTTGAATGAAAATTTCTTCCAAATCCAATGTAAGAAGTAAGAGAAAATTTAATTATTTTCATGTATTAATTTTAATTTTAATTAGTTATTAATTACTTGGGAATTTTTTGCCAATTGTCTGATTATTGTTTCAGAAATTGTCATTATCAACATAATTCTCCAATGTTCTCATCAATGTATCATATAAAACAGACGCTTTGAATGTTTATTTCCTTTGTCCATTAATTGTCGCAGCCTTCAATATTGGAAGCCTAAAAATAAGCATTATTTTTAATATATTTAGTAATATAATTTTTTCTTATTTAATTTCATTATATTGGTCAATAAAATTGTAATATTCATAAATAAAATCAATTTAATTATCGGAAAGGAGAACATAGAAAATGAACATAAATTAAAGAATAGGGGTCTTTTGGAAAATGATATTTTTTTATTACTATATTTTATTGTTATTATTTTTTGATGAAATTTAAAATCTCGTGGACCTTTTGGATGACCGTAACCATTTATTTTTTTCGAAAACTGGATTATTTTTCCCTCATTGTAATTTTAATATTTCTCTTAAAAGTAATAATCAATATTAATTTATTTACATTCATTTAATGATTTTACGGTTATTTGGCGCAGTTTTCATTTCTTTCATAATTTGTGAGCTACAATGATAGGGTTTCTCGAATAGTGAAAAGATTGTGCTTAGTCTTACCTATTTTACCATTTTAATAATCATTAATATTAGGAGTGTTCTTCGAAAATTATCCTTTCTTAACAAGACAATGTCTTTATTTATACACAAACAATCAATATACACTAATCAAAGTAATCACCGTCGTTAGCAATGATATTTGTCCATCTTTCAGGAAGCTGTGGCATTTAATTATCGAAAACGGGAACATAGAAAATGAACATAAATTAAAGAATAAGGTTCTTTTGGAAAATGATATTGTTTTATTATTATATTTTATTGTTTTTATTTTCTGATGAAATTTAAAATCTCACGAACATTTTGGATGACCGTAATCGTACACTTATTTTCTTTCGAAAAATGGATAATTTTTTCCTCGCTCTAATTTTTAATATTTCCTTCGTTTTTAATATTTCTCTTAAAAGTAATAAATATTAATTTATATATTTATTTAATGATTTTACGGTTATTTGGTGTAACGATTTTTTGCTATTCATATCATCTTTGGCTATTTTTCAGATCTAATCTGCTCCAATTCAATTCATGCGTAGACAATAAATTATAGATTAATAATTAAAATTAAAATTAAATTAGGGAAATATTTTAATAACCGTAATTAATTTCTTAGCAGCAACTTATTTCAGAAATTAAAAACCCCAGCAATAGAGAAGGGAACCATAAAATCGATAATTATATTAAAAAATATTGTAAAAATTTTAATATTATTTTATAATCATTTTAATATTAATGACTTGTTAATTTTTTTATTAGTTATTTTTTGTTTTAATTTTTCAAATAGTTTTCCCTAATAATTTACTGGCTTAATAAAAAATTAAAGTTTAACAATGCCATAAAATCTCCTGGACACCTTTTCGTTCATTTCCAACGAATAAAAGGTTTATATTTAAAATATATTTAATAAAAATAAAATTTTGTGGGCTGTAATTTTTCTAAATTAGTTTTGCTGCCAATTAAAAACGATACACTTTGCTTTGAGATATCGAATGTTTCAGGGAATTTTTGTTTATATTGGAAACATGGTTTATTATTTTTCTTTTTCCCTAAACATAATTGCCCTCTTTTTTAGGCTAATGACAGCTGAATTATAAAAGAAATAATTAACAATCTGGATTCTTCGTCCAGTTTTTCAGTTTTCTTATAATTTGTCAGCTGCAATGATGGGGGTTCTCGATTAATGAAAGGATTGTCCTCAGTCTTATCTATTCCTTTAATATCCTTTCAACTATTTACAGTATTGTTTTATTTATCACTTTTCTGGAATAATGTCAATTATCTTTTTCTTACTTTACTATTATGTGTGTGCGTTGAGAAAGTTATCCTTCCTTAAGTAGACAATGTCTTTATTTATACACAAACAAAAAATATGCATTAATCAAAGTAATCACCATCGTTAGCAATGATATTTGTCCATCTTTCAGAAAGCTGGTGAATTTAGTGGCGAAAAATCTTAATTTTTGTGTCTGCCACTGAGTGATCTATTTTTCAAAGTCTTCAAAGGATAAGAAAGGATGCTGGACAAATGAGTGTGTCATCAACCTGAACTCATTTTGTAACATGTGGTCGAGCATTGTTATGCAGCAAAATGATTTTTTGCTGTCTTATAATAAACTATGATTGTTTTTGGCGCTATTTCTGCCTCACGTACATTATTTGTTTTTTGTCAGGCCTCTGAAACCGTTAATATTAATATCTATCTTTTGCATTAGTGCATAAAAGCATCCTGTTTTGATAAAAATAGTTTTTGTATATGAAAATATGGTGTTTTAAATATGAATTGTTTAAATGAATCGATTTTATTAAAATAAGACTTGAAAAATTGTTTGTTAAAACAAAAATGCTTGAAAATAAAGATCATTGCGATATATAATGAAAGGAAAATAAAAGGTACTTTGCAAGCCTGAACTCAAACTGAATTAAATATCATTTTCTTTTTTAAAATTTTGACTGATTTTTATACAAAATTGTGTTTTTATTGATGATTAAAGATTTAATAAACATAATAAATAATAATAATAAAGAAAAATAAAAACATAGTAATAAATGTTGAGAGACGCTTGTGGACGTGTGAGCAGTTACTTCAACGGCAAAGACGGAAATGGTTTTTACATGGCATTGTTACAGCGTCTAAATCAGTGAGCAAGCCAAATATTCATGGTCAAAAGCCCATGCTGTGTATTTGATGGGTTCAGCTTTGTATCACATATTATGAGCTGTTGTAACCGAAGGAAATAATCACGGGGGATTGAGATTACTTGATGCCTGTAAGCTAAGCATTAAGGGACATACGACCATATTATGCCAACAGGCATAATAAAATCATTTTGCAACATGATAATACATGGTCGGAAGTTTCGAAAACGGTAAAAAATTCTTGGAAACACCCGATATTGCCACTACAGATTACCACCTGTTCCGTTCCATGACTCATGCCCCGGCTGACCAGCATTTTCAATCTTACGAGGATGCCAGAAAAAAATTATTAATTTGTTGAATACATTTAAATATTAAAATATTTTTTACATTAATTATTTTTAGAGACGAAAAAAGAACTATTTATATGAAAATAAGATTAATCTATAAAAAGAAGATCTGAAAAATATTTTAAAGCACAAAAAACGAAAAATATCAATGAAAATCAATGGAAAAAATATTATATTGTCATTAAAAGGAGAAAATCTATATTTGATTTGGAAAATATTTCTCTGTTTTATCGTTAATTACTGTTTTAATAATAAAGATATTTTTCAAAAGCTTTTTTCGAAAACGATCATTTTTTACGAA
The DNA here is from genome assembly GCA_037834085.1 of Bipalium vagum. Classification (NCBI taxonomy): domain Eukaryota; kingdom Metazoa; phylum Platyhelminthes; order Tricladida; family Geoplanidae; genus Bipalium; species Bipalium vagum. Next base: position 5,417 of record JBBMKC010207521.1, read on the forward strand.
AAATATCAAAATGTATCCCTAGATTAGGGGATATTTAATAACTGTTCTGAAATGGAGGCAGTCTCGCAGCGTTTAATGCAGTCAAATTCATCAATGAAACCCCACATTTGTTTCCAGTCGCAAAAAATCTCTGCAGACTCCAAATGCTACAAATTATACAGAGATTTGTCTCTGAACCAATGATCCAAAATTCAAATTAATAAAAAGTTGCTTTATAATTTATTATTTTTAATATGTATGTTATTTGACAATTTATATTAATTTTCTGCATGATAATAAAAGTTTAATAAATTCTTTTGATTTATAAATAAAAAGAACTGGAGTGATAACAGTACTTATTTTAAATATATTATATTATATTATATTATATTATATTATCAGGATTATCAAGATAAGACATTTTTTGAATAATATATTTATTTTTTAAACACACACACGAAAATCTGCGATTATTTAAACAAAAACTGTTTATTCAAAAAATAAATAAAACGTGTTTTCATTTTCCAGCAATTTTTTATTAAATATTTTAGAATTTATTAACCATAATATTAATATATAAAATATAAAATGATCTAAACTTATTTTTTTAAAATATTGACTTAAATTATAAAAATTTTAAAAATTCTACATTGTTTAAATATTCACAATTATTAATATTAATATATATTTTAATTTTAATTAATTTTTTATTTATTTTATTTTATTTTATTTTTTAATTTCATTATATCATCATATGAATTTTTATAATACTTTGTAGTTGGTATTTATTAATATAATATATAAAACCTTCATTCATTAAAATGTATGTATGAGTTAAACTAAAAAGTTAATTTATTAATTAAATTAAGTTAAATTTTTCGATTATTAATTTTAGATTTATATGACCATTACCAAAAATAATATTAAAAGTGTGAAAAAATTAATAAAGAAAACAACTGTAACTATTCCATTACTAATTTTATTATTTATTGATCTATAATTATAAAAATAATGATTATTATTAAAGAATAATATATATTATAAATAATATATTAATTATTATTGTTAATTATATATTAAATATATATTACTTAAATATTGATTATTATTATTATTAAGTGTATCAATAAACAACTAAAAACATTTAAATAATAAAAAGAAATTAAAAATTTTAAAAACATATTCAATAAAATATTTTTATTATGTATGAGTTAAACTAAAAAGTTAATTTATTAATTAAATTAAATTAAATTATTCCCTTATTAATTTTATATTTATGATCATTACCAAAAATAAAATAATATAATATAATATTAGGAAAATAATTATTTTTCTAAACAAAAACAGCTTATTAATAAAACCACGTGAACGAAACGACAAAATAAAACTGGACTTGAACGTTCCGAGAAATATAAATAAATAAATAAAATTGATGCAATTTGGTTGATTGATGAAATTATTTTTCAAATAATGAAAAACACAGGGAAAATTATTTGTGGATAATTAGAAACAATTTTGAAACAATTTCTTGGATTATTAAGAGATAATCCAAAGTATCATTGTTGTCAATTTGAAAGCAGGACAAACGAAAACTGGTCAATGGAATGGCGTGTCCAAAGTTCATTCAGTTTGACATATGCAATTGAGTCAAGACTTGAGGCCTAATCAATTTTGTGTCATTTTCGTTTAAGTTGCAATAATAAGATTTAGATTGTTGAGATTAAATTACAAGGAAATCTTGGAATATGAAATATTTACGACAAATATCATATCGGCCATTACCCGCTTCGTTCACTATGGCCACCACGGTCAGCGACGAGTCTTGAAAACGTTACGAAATCATAACCAAATTTATCACAGAAATCATACAATATCAATTTTCAAAAAAGATTTTCCATCAACAATTTTTCCGATGGAAATTTCCTCGAAAATCCGCTCGGTTTTAACATTAAAACAAATATTAATATATTGTAAATAATTGATTTTGACTGTTATTATTATTATTATTATTATAAATACTGGCTGCGGATATGGTCGGTTTGACGAGGATTTTCATTGGGTCGAATCTGAATATTATCAGGGGGAATAAATTTCAAAAAATTAATTTTCAAGGAAAATCTTTCTGATAAAATTAAAAGAAATTGTCACTTTTTGTTTTACAAATCATTTTTCGGCTTTAATTTTATTGAGAGACTTTTTATTCTCGGGTTTGATTTTTTTGTTTTAATTTATTGCCTTTAAAATCCACTGTTTTTTTATTTGTTGAGTTTAATTTCGTTATACCTCTCTTGGTTGACTGGAAAACTTTTTATTACCTTTAATTAAATAATACCTTTAAATAGTACCTTTAAGTAAACCCTGACAGTTATTATTACTTTAAATAAGTGGTAAAGCTACAAAGTACTTGGACTCTACCAGAAATAATGAATATATTTAAATAAAATTTTGCAGATAAAAAAATTTTTCAATGAAATATATGATTTGTTTGAATATTATATTTTTTGTTTCCAGTAGATATGAAATAACAATAAATAATATTGATTTCTCTTCATTATTAATAAAACAAAAACTGATTTTTTTAATAATTATCAAAAATATTTGTTAGTATTTTTCAATTTTTATTTTAATTCTTAATCTTAGATATTATCATGAATATTTTTATTAATTTGAAAAATTATATCAGGTTGAGGGAAAAGTATTGTGGCTTTTTATCTCACAAATCAAAAGTTGATAAGTCAACAGAAAAAAAATTATTAATCAAAATATGCACATTTGCATCATCAACACTTTGCCAATGTACTGCGATTTTTTTAATATAGTTTCTGAAAAGTCCGAGCACGGGATTCAATAAAAGAGAAGAAGGTATGTTGAGCATCATTTTCCATTCAGAATGTCTTCGTGAGTTTATCGATCCCACAAGATCGGATTTCCACGTCATTGGAATAAAAAAACTTATTTCACAATGGCAAAAATGTGTGCTTGACATGGAAGATATTTTGAATAAAACAGTTTCTTGTCTCATGTGTTTTTAATAAAAGATTTGTCCAATAAAAAACATAATTATTTCTTACCAACATAATAAATAAAATAAAATAAAATGATATTATCTTAGTCTAATCCGAAAAATGAGTTGACCTATAAATTTTGAGAAAAAATAATAAAGAATAAAGATTAAATTAATTAAAAGTTCATTATATAATTTTAACCGTGTAAATATTATAAATAATTAAATAATTATACTCAAAAATTATATTTTCCCTATAGAATTTGTTTTAATTATTGAAAAAATATTTTCCATTTGAAAGCGTATCTCATCACATCTTTTCGTTGTGAAAAATAGAAATCTGACCGAAATCTTTTTCCCCATAATTTTCTTTACCCCAAATTGCGTTCTTATTTTTCTTTGATTGTTTTGCAGCAAAACATTACCACTATTAATCTCATTACTTCTTTGCATAAGCAAATTAGACAAGTCGTTGGCCCGTTTCGATGATTTGCAAATTGAATATTTATGTAAACTGTGAAATTTAAATTGCGGTTATCGGCCCCCTTTCAGTTGGGATCCAGATGTTGTCGAGATTCGTTTGTCCAGCAATGGAAATCTTATTATCGGTAAATAAAAACCTTAAAACAATTTAGGACCAATTTTTCCGCTCTATTAACTTTTCAATATCTGGTGGTCCATTGTTTCGGCTGAGCCGTTTGCAGAGTAGTTAATTGTATTTTATTGCTAATGATGTTACAATTAATTTTGTGGGATTCATTTTATTATGTTTTCTTCAATTGATAATTATTGATTTTTTTCAATGATCAAGAAAAAGACCGTTCGAAAGTTTATTGGAATATTTCTCGTAGCGATAGAATAATAATAATAATAATAATAATAATAATAATAATAATAATAATAATAATAATAATAATACAAAATATTAACTTTGTAATAAAAAAATTTTTATTATTTATGTAAAAATACTAATAATACTTTTTTAGTTATACATACAATAATTAATAAAAATAGTAATAATACTAATAAAATTAATAATAATAATAAACATTAAATATAATACAATAATATATATAATATAAATATAAATAATATTATATAATTGAATATAATGCAATAATAATTATATAATGTTATCATTTTACGAGTTATTATTAATTTCTTAGAAAATACTTTCATGAATTCTCAATTTTATTGATAATTCTTTTTTATAGTCTCATTTCTTATGTTCTAAGAAATAACTTAAATCGTACATTGAAATATAACATTCTCAACTTGATATTGGTTTGTACAAAATATAATAAAGATGCAGATAACAATTCGGTTCACCGTCCGACTTGGTGTGTAGAACACAAAAAAGAAGATACTAAGAAATAAAAATTTAAGAAAAGGTTTAATTATATACACATTTTATCAATTAACAACAAAATTTGCTTAAACATTTATTATTATGATTCATTTTTAAACTTTTTATCAGTTTCGATTCAGTCATTATTATGATTTATATTATAAATTTTAATTAATTAAATGACGATATCATTTTTAATTAAAATATTTTTAGATTTTGTTTAAAATTGTCTTTTATTATTAATATTTTTAATTAATCAGAAAACATACTGACAATTCATTGGTTTTTACTTTCCTCTGTTTCCGTGTTAATCTCTGGTTAAATATTGATCACTATGTTTCGAAATAAAGTAAAATATATCAGGAAAATAACTGTAAAAACAAAAAATAACATTCCCTGTAATTAAAAAATTTGCATTGTCTTTATTAGCAGAAAATATAAATAAATATATTAAGCACCTATCACACCTATTAAAGTCCCTCACAACCAGAAATCAAAATTAGACTTATATTTAAAGAAATCTAAACGAAAACCAGGATAGATCATTTTCACAAAGAATGTGAATCTTAGTTATACGAGTTATTAAGAAATTAACATTTATTTCCATGTTTGGAATTATTTCCATGTTTGGAATTATTTCCATGTTTGGAATTATTTCCATGTTTGGAATTATTTCCATGTTTGAAATTATTTCCATGTTTGGAATTATTTCCATAAATAAGGAATAGTTTAACTTATTGAATAGGTCTTAACAAAACATTGAGACTTCTTTTGTTGAACGACAAAAGACAACGATAATTGCCCCTGCTTTTAATGAGAATTATGGCATTAAAATTAACTGCGAAGAATAAAAAGAAAGATATCTCAAAACATGTTATTATTATAAATTTTTTCGAAAAGTCACTCAGCTTTTTTACACCTATCTTTAAATCTTAATTTAAAGCACTTAAGTCATTTTATAGGTATAAAATTTAAGTCTATTATAATAATTGGCGTATCGTATGTTAAATTGATTCATTTGTTTTAACTTATTAAATTATTTATTTAAGCGAAATATTTAGAATGAATATTCCAAAAACCAATTTAGACTTATTTCTTTTATATTAAGAGTACCCATAAGTAATCAATTATTTAAGTGGCAAAACAAAAAAGAATTTAAATACATTTATTTTTATTTTTAATCGATTATATAATTTCCATCGTTGTCTATGACCTTTTGCCATCTTGTTGGTAGAGTTTCAATTTCCCAGCCAAAAAATTCTGTATCCTTTGAAGAGAAATATGATTCTAGGTGATTTTGAACATCATCGGCATTTTTGAAATTTTGATTCTTCAAGGAATGTTCCATGGACCGGAATAATGAAAATCCGATGGCGCTATGTCTGGAGAATATGGGGGATGTGGTAAAACTTCCCAGTCTAGCTGCCTTATTTTTTCTTGGGTTAATTTTGCTGCATGAGTTCTTGCATTATCATGTTACAATATTACCCCTTTTCTGTTAACCAAACCTGGTCGTTTTACGAACAATTGGTTTCGTAATCTATCCAATTGTTTGGCAATACAAATTAGCCGTAACTGTTTCTCCTGATTTCAATAGTTCAAAATGAATTATGCCACCACAGTCCCTTCAAACGCACAATAATACCTTTAGAGTAAGGGATGGTTTCGGAATGAGTACGGCAAGTTGATTTAGAGAAAGCCATTGCTTGGTGCGCTTGTTACTATTGTCCAAGATCCATTTCTTGTCACCAGTAACAATCCTTCTTATAAACTGAGCATTTCTTTGTCTGCACAAAATAGATGTGCAAATTGTACGCCGTTAGTCTTTATTCATCTCCGACAATAGATGTGGGACCCATATACCCATGCCTTTCAACTGTTGACCAAGTAGCTTGAAGAGTTTTTGCTATTTCCTGATACTCATTTTAGGATTCATTTCCACCAGTGCTTTTAGAGCGTCTTTATAAAACCCTACCGGGCGTCCAGTTCGAGCGCTATCAGACAAGCCAAAATCACCATTTGAAAATTTTCGAAACCAATGTTGGCACTTATTGACTTTTAATACGTCTCCATACACATCACAAACCTTCTTTGTTTCAATAACACTTTGCATTAACACCCGATCGAAAAAGAAACAGTATGCAATAACGTAAATTTTCCTCACTTGGTTGGTTCTCCACCATTTTATATCAGAATAATAAAAACGTTTGAATTTAATTATAATCAATATTCAAGGTCAATGATTGTAATTTAACATAATAAAACACGTATTTATGTATTCAGGGTCTAAGCTGGAATGAAGCAAACACTGCATACTAAAAATAATTGATTACTTATGGGTACTCCTGATATTATTACCGGAAGGAGAAAAATGCAGCAATAATTAATTAAAGTTAATTACATAACTCAGTACCTTTAATTGTGATCTTTGGAATGAGATATTAAAGGATAAAGATCGTGGATAAATCAATGAAAAATGATAAAATAATATTCTAAAATAGTACTACTAATATTTACATGAAATCTTTCAACAAATAACCGTCCCAGGTTTCACAAATGAATTTCAAAATGTTAAAATCCGAAAATATTCCCTTAAAACAATTTAACCCTTGAAATCTTATAAACCATTGTAAATCTTCTTTTTATTAACATTTTTTTTATTTTTTGAAAGAAAACCCGACTTAGAATAAATCAGACTTTCACTTAACCAATCGATTTAAACAAATATCAATTTTTTTGTTTTAATTCGTAAATATTCTCCATCAATCAAAGAAACCTGGTGATTTTTGTGTTTGAAAAAAAACAAGAAAATGAAGCCGAAACCAGAATTTTTTCCCGAAAATGTTTTGTGACAAAAATAAATGACAATTCTCTATGAAAACGGGAAAAAAAACTTCAACTGCTCCAATCAATTAAACTGGATATTTAAAACATAAAATGAAGTCTGAATAAATATATCTTGAAACAGTCCATTGACAAAGTTAAGAACTCTTAACCATTAATGCTATTACTCTGACTTTTGGGCTGTTTAAACAATTGATAAATTGAATTTTTCTTTTCTTTCATATTTTCACTTTCATTATCATGTGAACAAAGACAGAAATGTACTACTTGAAAAAAGGTTGAGAGAATTTACGTTCAATTGAAAATGGCTTGAAGGAAAGAAAATTTTCGAAATAACATTGTTTCTGCCAGATGCTGCTTTAGGCTATGGATACAAGACCTACTCTAGCTGGATTTCCAGTAGTAATTGAATAAAAAGAATTTATCTCCGATGGATTCTTTAATTTCTGATCAATTGTGTACTGTGGGTTTTTGTTTTACTGGTCGATTGGTTTGTTGATGAAACGTTTCAAACGATACCACAAATTCAATTAATCTTATACAGCTTGTTTTGCCTTAAATATCAGTCGACTGAAATTAAATTAATATTTACGAATATTAATAAAATATTAATTAAACATTTATCAACAATTACCAGTTGTTAAATCTATCTATCAATGTGCACAAAAAACAACAAAACCAATGTCATATTTGATGCATGGAATACATCATTAATAGTGAAAGATTTGTTTCATTCTACTCTGTATGACATGATAATAAGATTAATAATAATAATAATAATGATAA
>JBBMKC010207532.1:0-13374 GCA_037834085.1 Bipalium vagum
ATATTCAATCGAATAGCAGGCACAATAACCGTATTAAACAGCATTTTGTAGTCCTCACTTTTCTGAAGTCCAACTAATTCTTATATCAATATTAAACCATTGGGAAATACTATGCAAAAATACATTAATCCACCACCTCCTTTTATTCTTCGTTGACGCATGACTGAACTCTTTTTGTGGCAATATGTGAACCTAATTTTTATATTAATAAATGAAAATCATATTTGAACAGTATATTACCAATTGTCGGAACCATCTAATGAAAAACGCTTTTCGTCAATGAAAGCGGTATTTAAAATTTTAATATTTAAAGAAATTTATTAGGGTACCTTGACGATTCTTTCAATTTTATGTTTCTTAGAGAGAACTATCTTTTGTGCTTGCTTTCTGTATTTAAAATCATTTCGCATTAAACATCTGGATACTGTTCTCCTTGATGTTGTCAAATCATTGTTTCTTATTAACTTCCTGGCATTGACTTTATTTCCACTTTCATTTTCCTTTTGTATATATCTTTTCAATATAGTGGATTTTCTTTTATCTATTAGGAATTTTGGACCTTGCTTCTTCTTATTGCCAATCTTTTGATAATTTACTATAAAATCTCGAGTATAAGCTGCAGCGCGAATTAGCTGCAGGTGACATTTTATAAAATTGTATTTTTAGTCGTATAAACTGCAGCACGTATTGATGAAAAGTGTGATGGTTTTGAGGAGTGTGATGTTGAAATTTGAAATAAATAATCTTATTTTCGATTTGAATTGTTTTTTAGTTGTATAAGCTGCGCATCATATTAGCTGCAATTCAAAAATGTTGCCTTTATTTGCAGCTTATATTCGGGATTTTACAGTATTAAATTTTGGACTGCTGACCTTGTTAATCCTAAAATATTTGCAATTTCGGCATAAGATTTACGCTGGCTTCTTAAATTTATTGCAGTTTGCCTAATTGAATCAGAAAAATCTATTACTCAACTTAAAGAATTATATAATTGCAAATTGACTTAATGTATAAATAATTAAGTCCTTTAAATAATTCTAGATATTGCTAAATTTGAATAATATTTTTAAATAACAACGAAATTTAAATTATCTTAATGCAATTTAAAAAGAAAGTCATATTAACAAAGTAAATCATATTTTATTAAACTTAATTATATAAAAGAATTTCATATAAAAATCTAATTTTATTTTTTTAAAGCTGTATAAAAAATTATGACCACCACTATATGTTTTGGTTCATTAAAATTTAGTTTATGGAAATCTTCGTTTTAGGCCTCCTGGTGTTAATCATAGAAAACTTTGACTGTAGTTATTATTTTAAATATTATAATATTAATCCATTACTTTAAAGTATAAGTATGACTTTACCCTAAAAATTCCCGTGGTTTGATTATACTCATTTTACACTAATCTTTAATTTAGACTGTTTATATTGAACCATGGTTGTTATCTTTTCTCTTTCCATGCCCGGATGAAATTTAATTTTCTACTGAAAATTTTGTTATGCTATCAAACAATTTTTTCTTTGAATCCTCATACATAGAATAATTGATTTTGAAATCAACTAATTCTCTTCAACATAACACGTAAAATATATAAATAAAGACACTTCCGATGATTCAAAATTGATATCTGAACAATTTCCATTAGCAGTAGGAATTTATATTAAATCAACTTATCCTGAAATATACGAATCAAGATATTTTGAATTTTATAGAGAATGCATTTTAGGTGAGTCTATTAATGCAATTAATAAAATAAATCATGATTTGTCAAAAATTTATCAATAAAATTAATTTTTATAAAAATAAAATAGTTATATCTAAAGATGAAAAAATTAATTATTCAAATATATTCTATGAGATATATATATTGTTAAGAAAATTTAAAGTTCTAGATCATGATCATTTAAATGGAAGGTATAGAGGAGTATCACAAAATAATTGTAATATAATTGACAAAAGTATTGTTGGGTTTGCCAAAGACACCAACCATAGACTTGGAGATCACCAAAGGTTAATGATAATAATAATATAATTATTTAAGTTTTTATTATCAGAAGAGAAAGATTATGAAATAGATTATATATATATATATATATGAAAAAGAAGACATAAATCCAAATTCACCTCTATATTCAAAAATAAAATATGAACAGAATAAAAAATTTTCCAATCCATTAATTTATCAGTTCGTAAAAATAAAAATAAAAAATTTTAGAAATGAAAAAATGTTTTAGAAGATTTATTAAAACATAAAAAATTAAAGCTTGGGTTTGTCATTCTTTAAAATTAATTATATAAAAATATTTGAAATAATTAACATTTTATTTTTCTTATTCATGATTAGTACAAATTTTATCTAATTTAAAAGTTATACGATTACATTTCTCACACTTCACTTTATGTCCATGTAGCCATGTAACAATTATCTTCAATAATTCTTTTATCATCAAATGGAGAAATGGCAATCTTATTTTGTAAATATAAATAAATTCATTTCCTTTGGGTATTAAAATACTGACAAATTCATTAATTTCAATTTTATTCTAAATCAGCTAGATAAAAGCAATATAATGAGACATTCTTTCAAATTTTAAATTTTCATCTTCATACATTTTTCCTGTTGGTTATGGCATCGTCATATAACTTGAAAATAAGGAATTTGCATTACAATATTAAGATATTTTTCTTTAAAATAATAATCAAGGTTTATTTTCTTATTGTTAAATCTAAAATATTATAATATGTATCTTAAAAATATTTGTTTAAAGGATTTTCTTTAATCTTGGAGAATATATTTTTAATTCTCATATACATTTTCCTGTTCTTGGTGTGATTTATACATATCATAATAATAAGCTAATTTTGAATTAAAATCTCTTTTCTTTAATTTTAATTTTTTATTTCCATGAACACTTGATATTCCTCCTGGTATTCCTTCTTCTATTATTAATAAATGATCATAAGTTTCTTGTTAAAAATATTTTAATTTTGCTTTACTAAATTCTAATCCACAATTCCAACTTAAACCTGGAGCAGAATTACAAAACATAAATCTATATAATAATATTCTAAACAATTTTTCTCTTATATTTTCTATAAAATTAGCTAAAATTAAAATGCAGTCAATCCTTAATAATTCGAAACATTAGAAATCGATTTCTTTTAGGATTGTGAATTAATTCGGATAAGTAACGATTTTAAAATCTATATAATTCCCAGATTAATGATAACATCATTAAGAAAAAGACAAATTTATATATATAAAAAATCATCTAGTTTTTTGTAATGTTTTTTTAAAAATGAATTTCTGTAAATCAAATTTTAATTTCTTTTAAATTTTTACTGTATCATAAGTTATTTTTTTAGTAGAGATATTTGAAGAAGAGCTTGCTTTGATGACAATTTCAATTGCATGAAATAAATTGCTTGGACATGTAACTGTCATTTAGCACTAAATACAACATCTGCAACAATGTATTATAATTGACACAGTACAATGATTTCATCATCCTCAATTACTTCTGTTTGAAAAAAAATCCAGTTTCATCCATATTCAGTATAAATTCAGGGTCAATTCCTATCAATTTTCCAACCATGTTTTTCTATGGATTGAATTGCTTCTTCGTGGAGAACTTTCAATTTCAAATTTTACTGAATTACAAGTCATCAATATTTAATTTTTGTCTAAATTCCTTTGCTTTCGTAATGATAATATCATCAGTCATGTAACCATTTATCCCATCCATTCAATCAATGAATTCTCAAGCAGAGAATGAATTTGACCTTACATTGTTTTATATGTGCTGCTTTTAGAACTTTTCACGCAACCTATATAAATTAATTGGAATATTGATTTAAAATTATTAGACTATAGATTCGAAATCATGATACTATAGAATTGAAATACCCTGTAATAAATTTTATTCTATTCTAAAAATATTAATCTAACATGAAAATTTGTATCTTAAGAAGCAAGATACAATCTCATAATATTACATTACTATATTAAAACTTATTTCCTCTCAATTAAAATTCAATTTATTTTAAACATCAAAAAGAACAGACATTTCTTTAAAATTTAACTATTTTTTAATTAATACTTAAGCAATTCAAGAATAAAACAAAGTTCAATTAATTTAATTATGAATAAAATTCATTTAACAACTTTGCTCATAACCCTAAATCACGACTTAATGAGTTCTGATTGGTTGAGAACAAAAACAGAAAATTTTTTATCAGTTTCATCAAATTGTTATAACTAATACCTCTAAAGCGGTCATTTATTTTTGTAAATCATATATTATTTTTAGGGATACCTTAACGATTTATAATAAAGAATAATTTATAACTATTACAATAAGAATGGAAATAACATTCGATGAAAATAAAGTTCAATTCAATACTAAAATAAAATATCAATTATTTTAAATTATTTCATTTTTTGTGGGAAATTACCTGTTTTATTTTAAAATATCATAACTTACAACCCTAATTTAATTGCCACTATTATTTATGAAATCCCGTACATATCTATTATTTATTGATTTCTCTTCATATAAAAAATAAAAAACAAATTTGGAAATCCCAGAAAAAAACAATATAAATTAATTGAAAAATCTATATATGTATAAAATTAACGAAATGAATTTTAAATATCAGTAGTGATATTAATAATATAAGTAGCAACAATAAAAATTCAATAAATTAATAATAATGTCAATTGAAAATAGATCATTTAAATGATCGATGTATGATGGATTAATTGTTTATTTTTGTGTATGTATGCATCTGTGATCAATTAAATATTTCATGCCAGCAACAATAACAAAAAAAGAACATATCCAACGTTTTTGTGTAAGTGGGTCAAACTTTTGCACACATTTTAATCTAATTTCTATGGATATTTCTGCCAGATTGAGGATTTTTCCACGAATTGACATTCATATTGGACGTCTGCAAAAAGGAAAAGCAATAAATATTAAAAATAATCAATTAGAACATTGATAATGTATAAAAAAAAGAATGAAATGAGAACATATACCGTGTTAGGATTGGACGTATTGATCATCATTTCTCTGGACTCAGGTTGATAGGGCGATGGATAGAGAACATAATCCGGGTCGGTAAAATTCGAATGTTGCGACCCGGTGATGATGTCCGGACTTTGTTGTAGCATGTTCCAGTTCGGAACTGGTAACGGTCCGGGTGGAGGATAAAACGGTGGAACTATTCCTCCTTTCATTGGCCAGACTGGATATTGTAAATATGGCAGGCTGTTCGGCGGTTGCATCGGCGGCAGGTTGTACATAAGTCTCTGTTGTTCCAGCTGAGAGGCGATCAGAGAGATTTGGAGCTTCATGAACATCGAATGGTTCTGTCATGAGAGAGAAATAATAATAAATTGATCCAAACTGTTTTCTCATACAATTTTTGGTACTTATACACTTTAAACATGGACATTGATTATAATTATAAAATATAATTACCACTCCCTTATAAGTAGATTTTTAAATATTTTGTAAAAAGATTATTTTCAGTAAATTTTTGAATTTATGTAACATCAAATCACTTGAATATTCTTTGTATTATAAATATATCTATAGTACAAATTAACATTTATATTAAAATATTTAAAAATCTACTTATAAAAATAAGTAGCAAATATATTTTATAATTATAATCAAGGTGGTGGAGAATAAATAGCACCAGTGCCATTTTTTACCTGAAGCAGCATATTTTGTTGGTGTAATATGTTCTGGTAATTGTTGTTGGGCGAAAAATAAAATCCCTGCGATTTACTACTGTTCAGTTGCAGGGCTGCATTCGATGAAGTGATCGATGCTTCGTCCCAATTGGAATCGATTGGGACAAGTGGCCTCATCACACTGCAAAAATTGTTCGACGAATCAGCAGTTGTTAGACTCGTTCCATTTCTAACTGTGGAACTAATATTAGTCAGTGGAACGCCATTGTTACTGTTGATGACTGGGTTGGTTGTCCAGTTTTGCAAATTGTCATCGGACAGCATATTTGAAACATGGGAGCTGTGCTTCGGCATATTGTTTGCTGCAGAAAGGTGATTGATCGATAAGTCAGGTCCGGCACTATTGATTCGAGGAGAAGATCCACGTTTCAAATCAGAGATGTCACGCGCCAGCCGGTTTTGCTCCAAAGCCATATTTCGACACAATGTAGCAATATTTTCAATTTGAGATTTTAAATTAGCAAAGTCGGCATCAATAACGTTTTTGATGTAAGATGATGAATCTTTGGTTTTACTGCGAAAAGTCGACGATTGACCAATTGGCGCTACTCGACTTACTTCGTCATTCACGTTCGAAGGTGGCGATACCATGTTCCCGTTTGTCCGGATCATGATGTTTTCATTTTGAATGGAATTATTGGGAACGTTTTCTTCGTAATCATCACCACCTCCTGACGATGACCCCCAGGTAGCGGCCGTCGTACGATCTTGGCTTGCTGTATCGTGATTTGCAACTGGCATTCTCGTTGGTACCTCAGGTGGAGCACCTGGAGCATTTCCACTATCAATTACACGAACAACGGAAGAACGAGATTCCGAATTTGAATTTCTAACGCTCAAGTCGCGCAGTTCTTCTCGTCGCATTCTGACTTCCCTCATATTTTCATATAACTCATCATTTGCAATGAAAGTTGCCACGGGTTCCTATTTTAAAAATTAAATCAATATTACTTAAATGAAGTAATTGAGCTGGTAAAGTTTTATAACTATCGAAGTAAAAAAAACCATCTTGAAATCTGTTACATAATTAAACATAATAAATTATTGTTTATTGGGAAAAAAAACTTAATGAAAATAGTCTTAATTTAAGTTATATTATTAAATTTATTTTCTAAGATTTTGAAATTTTTTTGAGTAAGCTTTTGAGAACTTTGCCAAAACGGTTTTTAATTATCTTCTAAAGTAGTATTTAAGATTCTAGTTACTTTCGATTATTGAAAAAGTAAAATATAGTTATATATAGTTTTCTTTTAATTAAATAAATCTTCAATCATTTCTATAAAATAAAAATTAAATTACTGGCAATTTCAGTTTTCTAAAATACTCTTTACAATACAGAAAATTGTGATATTTAACTGAAAAATTTATGAAAAAATATTTAGATGATAACATTAGAATTAGTTTGATTACTAAGAATAAGATGATCACAAAGAAAATTTTTGTCAGATTAACAATATCATATTCATAATTTAAGGTATACGATAACTTAAATGGTGACTTACCCATAACACTTTCCGGCAGTGGTCCACGTCTCACTTACGTCTATCATAAAGGAAATAAACTCAAAATTTGGTTTTCAAAAAAACTTGTGTAAATGTTTAAACCAGAGAAAAGCATAAAAGATAAAAATCAAATTAAGATGAAAACTACAAAATTTGTAAACATTAATAATTATTAACATGAATAGATATGTTCATAATTAATTTCTAGAAGTCCAAATAATAAGTATTAAAATGTTATAATATTGAAAAAATTATGCTTCTCACATCTTCATCCTATCATGGATAAAGATAGATTGGTAGGAACGCCTATACTTAAATAGTGCTAAATTTATATATTAAAGTAATCAGGATATGAAATTCACATGGTCACATTTGGAAGATTTTGAGTCAAAATTATATATCTAATTTATTATTAATTGTGTGATAATATTCATACTTGAAAAGTCACAGAGTCTCGACCCTTGGTTGGCCTACCATTGCTTGATATTTCACGGTCATTGGTTTGATCATCCTCCATATATTGATTATTTGATTCATTATTAAGCGTTTCGTCCAACGTAATGGAATCCTTTTTAATTCGATTGAGTATTTCTTGGAGTTGTTGTATCCGAGACTGAGACTGTTGCAATAGATCAGTCTGCTGCTGAAGATCGTCGTTCTTTATGGACATTTCTGGCATCATGAGACTATTTTGAATATTGTACGCTCTCAGATTATTGTTGTTATTAGGCGAATCGTTATTGGAGAATGTCGATCGTAACGACATACCTGTAGCACCGCCACTACTTGAACATCCACCATGAGAATCTTTACCGCTTTTCGAAATTGTATTGGCGTTAATTGTCGATCTGTTAGACAGATGATTTTGATGACACGTGGCACCACTGTCGTTATTGACATCGACTTTCAAATCAGACAAAAGCTTCAACAACGATCCCATTTCGTTTATCATATTCCCTGTCGTGTTCAAATCCAACGATTCCGGTCTTTGGACAATGGACGACGATGAAGAACGATTGGTATTATCTAGATCATTTTCTTGACAATTTCGAAGAAAGTTTGAAAAATCCTCATAAGCTGTTCCTTTCTGAACAAGATTCATCATTTGGTTTTGATTGATCTCTTTGGCTAGAAAAGAAAAAACGTGAATTTCCCCCTCTTTTATACCAATCATTATTGCTTTTCTTTTCATGTAAAGAATATTTTTAATAAGTTTATTATTGGTTATTTTATAATTGTTGTTTTTTTTCATTGTATACTTTGAATGAAAAATTATTTTAAAAATTTTCGAGCTTGATGAAAAAAAAGAAGCATCTCAATCAGTGATAAATATGATAATCAATTAATAAAAAATACAAAAATAATTTTAAAAATTCAAGGAAATTGATATTTTAAAACTCTGGTTTCATTACACTATGGATGGAAAACTCGCAAGTGATCGTAATAAGCAACATGCTGACTACTGGAGTGAAATTATTGGAATATGAAAAATGAAATATTTTTTTGTGTTTACAACACCAAAAATGTTCCCGAATTCAAATTAGTATTTTTCCAATATTGATTCGCTAAATATCAAAACTATATTTATAATACCATAGAGATATTACTGAAATTGAAATTTTGCATAATATTTTTAATTGATCAATAATTAATAATAATAAATAACAGTAATAAAAACTAAATCTTTTGATAAATTATAACAATATTAATTCACATATAATTCAATTATTATTTTCTAGAAACATTGTTAAAAGAACCTGAAAAATAGAAACACAATTCTAAAATATTTCTATTTTCATTTTTTGAGATTAAAAAAATATTTAACATTTTTATATATCAATAATTACAATATTTAGTTCAAGGAAACAATAATCACTAAAATATCATTTTTTGTTGTTCAATTAATGGGAAAAAAACAAATCATTATTAAATATAATTTAGATTCACCGAGAAAATTTGACTAATATTCATAGAAAAAATTAAAAATTTATCAATTAACTTATCTTAATGAGTTGAAATAAGAAAATCGATATTTTTAAATATTTTATAGATGTAAATCAATTCTTGATCGATAAAAATATTATTTTTATAAATTTCATTTTTCCTTTCGTGAATTCTATTAAGAAAAGAAATCATGAAAAATCTCACCTCTTTTCAAATCAATAAATCTCTGTTGCATGATACGTTTCTCTTCTAACAAACGAAAGATTTCCTTCTGCTCAATTTCCGTTTGAATTCGCAACTGATTCATTGTTTCGTGATCCAATTGGCTGTTGATCATGTAGTCTGAGTTGGCTGCAATTACACCGATTTCCATAGATTCATCACGATCCTTCTCATGACAACTGTCGATACTGTCTTCTTCGTCTTCGTCTTCAGCATCGTTTATCATTGGACGACAATGCCGACGACTACGACCACGGCCACGACCATCACCAGTGCCTTCTGTGTAACCGTCTTCGTCGTTATCATCTAACCCCACATCGTCATCGTTGACGTTGTTTTTGTCACCACCGTTCTCGTTTTCGTGTCCGCTGTTGTTATGATGATCATTGATGAGGCTACCACCACCTCCTCCTCCAAGAACATCGGAACCAGAACAATCTCCATGGTGATGACTTTTAACTTTTTTGTCAGTTCCAATCGAGGCTCCAGATGAGAGTGAAAACAGGGAGAAATTATTATCACTATTGTTCACACCTGATCGCAATTCATAACAGTCATCGGAAATTTCATTTCCATTTAGCTCACACTGGAAAGAAAAAAATCGATTTAAATCAATATTGACTATTGTAAAAAGAACTGGAAGAACACGAATTACTTGAGAATTGTTTGGATCCAAGTAACTTTGGATAATATCCATGGCCGATTTGAAGCACTTAACACCGGTAGCAAAATTAATTTTCAATTCATCAGAAATATTTGAAAATGTTTCCATCTACAGACATAGAAAAACTAATGTTTTAGGTAAAAATAAGTATTACTTCTTGCTCAATCATTTCCGAATCGATATTTTCCTGATTCTCAATACCCTGCAGGGAAAAAATTATTTGATTTCTTTTTGGTTAATAGATAAAATCAATAGTCAACTAAAAATACAAAAAACGAAATTGAACAGAAAAAAACTGTGTTTTCATATAAATATTAAATCAATCTTTTATCGAAAAATTCAATTGCCGAACAAATTTTGTTGATATTTAATTATTTTATCGATTTTTAAAAAATTATTTTATTTTTTTTTAATTTATTATTTATTTTATCAGTACGACCGACTAAAAGTTAATCGATCTTCTCTTTGCCAATATTTTTATTGAGAAAAATCCACGAGCATTGGATATAAAGGGAAATTGAGAAAACAGTGTCTCATTATAATTTTAAATGATCTATGAAAACGGTTAAGCATTGTAACTTGAACGTGAATCGTAAAAATTGAATCCTGAATAAAACGTTTTCAACAACATTCTTCTAGTTTCATAATTAATTATTTTTTCTCTTAAAACTTGTATTTTGTGCACAGAAATCGTACGGGTACACACAGACACACATAAAAGAAGACACAGCGAGTGTCGCAGAAAAACAAAAAGTCACGTGTCCGATACACGTGTTAAAGAATAAAAATATCAAAACACAAGACGAAAATAATTTTGTCATTAATCGATAAAAAATTTGACATTATTTTAAAAATCTATTCTTTAAAATATTGACATAATCAGAATAAAAATCTAGTTAAATATTGATTTTTAGTATTAATATTTCGAAGTAGATGATAAAAGTTTGAAATTACCTTTTTGGCGTTTTGAACACACTGGAAACGGTCTCTTAGTTCAATCAATCGTTGCAATACATCTTTGAGAAGATTTATAGCCTGTTGCATGTTCTTTAAATAAAAAATTATGAAAATATTGTTAATATAAATAACAGTTTTAATCAAATAAGAAATAGGAATATATTTTAGAAAACAGAATACAAGAAATGAAGTAATCAAATAAAGAGCAATAAATAGACTTCAGTTAAATATGATTAAAAGAATGTCAATAAGAATAGTGAAAATTAATTTTTATAAAATAAAAATAGAGAAATATACTTCAGTTAACGACAGTCCTTCTACCATATCCACCATTTTTGAACCCAGATCGATATGGTGATTTAAAATCATTACATAAAATGGTAATTCCATATAAACCTGAAAGAAAAAATCGAATTTATTTCAGAAAACGACCAATAATATTAATGTTCACTGACACTATTATTGATATCCGATCCAATCTCACTGTGGCCGATTGTGGGAGCTGAACTTTGAGAATTCTGTCTTGTGTCATTCCGAAAATCCATTTCAAGACCAGTCGACATTGCGGATGTTGCTATTGACATGTTCGACGCAATATTAGTTGATATTGCCGTTCCGGTTGACGTTGCTAGACCGCGCTCCTGGAGCAATCTTTTTAAACGGTCTCGTTCCTGTTTTAATTTCTCCAATTCTGTGACAGAAGACAGCTAGAAATAAAGAAAAAAGAAATTTGTAAAGAAGATTTTAAATAAATCATGTTTATTTGTTACTTTATTATCGAAATTTTATTAATATATCGAAAATTCCAAATTGAAATTCTCTTACTAACCATATTTCTAACATTTTGTGAATTATTGCTAGAAATATCATTTGCTATTTCCAAATTGGATAAATTCTATGAGATTTACTTTTAAATGATTATCGGGACATTATAATTACGGTATTAGTTAAAATTGCAGATGTCAAGGATACCTTAACATCGTTGGTCGCTTCAAATTGAGATGAGAGTTGCAAATAGCTTTCCTTTAATGAATTCAACTTGTTAAGCATGGATTCAAAATGTTCAATTTGTTCAGCTACGTTCTGAAAGTGATGATTGAGATTATTTTGATAGAAAAACTTTACTTCAGTTTTCGGTCGTCTTTTTAAGTCAATTAGAATTGATTCTGCTTCAATGATGTTTTTATTTATTTTGTTTATTTGTTCGGGGATATGAGACATCGAGAGTAAAAACTGAATAATAATTAATTATAATTAAAAATATTAATATTTTAAATCGAAGATTAGCGCAATGTATTTAAACACACCTTGACAACAAATATTTGTTGTTTTATAGAAAATCACTCAAGTTTTATTTATTTTTACATTCTCAAAATCTGAATTCGGATTTATTAAAATATGATAAATCTAATATTTTTGAAATAAATAAAATAAAAGTTTTATAAAGAATTATTAATAAATTTTATCAGAAATTAATAACACAGTTCGCTATCCTAAATTAGTAAAATTTCACTTATTCATAATATTCTTGATTTCGTCTGATTTCATTAATTAAAACTATTTATGACACTGTAAGGTCAAAATTAAATTTTAATTTTACTTTAAATTTAAGAATTCCCATCCTTTTATAATTAGTAATCTGGAGTATTCAAAACGAAGAATGATTCTAAATTAAAATAAATGATAATTGAAGTCACTTTTAAAATAAATGGAAAAAATTGAAATGAGAATTTGATTACCATTAAGTTTTATAATGCAAAACAAACCATTATTAGCCAGAGATCAATCAAAACTAAGACAGAAAGTTTATCTATTTAGTTAAATCATTTTTTAATAAGAAGAACAGGTCTATAAAAAACTAAACAGAAACTAGAAAAAAACAGAACTATCCAACCATTATTTTCTTTTACTTGAAAACTTCCCGACTATCCAATCATTATTTTCATTTTCTTTAAAACTTTACAACAACCAAAGCCGTTCATTTCAAAATTTAACTAAAGAAAAAATAAGGTGAAATTGTTAAGATCCTAAGAGGGTGGTTTAAATGATGTTAAAATACGTAGCTTAAGTCTAGCTTAGGTCTCAACGGTTGTAGGTTGCTTAAGGTTGTGTTCGATAAAATTTCTTAAATAAGCTGAGATAACGATTCAGGTTTAATACTTTTATTAAAATCGAATCAAAATTTAATATTTCAAATGAGTGACAAATAAATTACAATCTGAGTGATACCAATCTTCACCGAATGTGATTTTATTAATTATAGTTATTATTTATAAAAATCCTCTCGCTCTTAGGCTCAGAGGTCCTCAGTGAA
>JBBMKC010207543.1:0-13373 GCA_037834085.1 Bipalium vagum
AATAAGTTGCACTTTTCTGGATTCACTCGCAATCCTGCCTGTTGAATACGGTCTAAAACTCGTCCCAAGCTCTCATAATGTTGATCTACGTCTTCTGAAAATATCATGATGTCGTCCATATATACCATTGTAATCTCTAGACCATCCAATACCTTCTTCATTAGTTCTTGGAACGTTCCTGGCGCTGCTGCTATTCCAAATGGCATTCTTGTAAAACAGTACTGACCAGATTTTGTGGAAAAAGCTGTCTTCTCCTGTGACTCTTTTTCTAATAGTACTTGGTAATATGCATTTTCCAAATCTATGGTACTAAAATATTTTGCCCCATGAAGATTATCTAGCATTTCTTCCACATTTGGCATGGAAAACAAAGTCTAACATCCTGTCTCTCTTTCTTCCACATACATATCCAAGGTGTGCTCCATTGTGAGTTGCATTTTCTGATAATGCCATTATCTGCTAAATTTTTAATGGTTGCATCTATCTTTTCTTCTAGATTCATTGATTGTCTTCACGGCTTTGTATTTATAGGCTCTCCCTTTGTCACTATCTTGTGTACTGCCAACGTAGTGCATCCGACACCCCAGCTATCTGCCATAAATACTCCTCGATATATCCGAATAACTTTTTCAAGCTTATCGTCTCTCTTGATCATTAAAATTTCTGGAGCTTATAATAATAAATTAATAAAAATTATCCAAATATAGTAAAATTAAAAATATAAATAAAATAAAAAATAAAACAAAAGATACACTCACCGACTACGAACTGAGCCAGGCATCTTGACCAATCACCAGTTCCTTTTCGGTTCATTCGTGGTCGAGGAACCCGGTCGACATAAGATTCATAAAAATTCATTCTTTGTTATTTTTATAAAATCAGCTTCCTGTTCAACAATATTTTCTAAATATTAAATTTTCCGTTTAACCATTTTTTTTAAAAACCAATTTTTTTATTTAAAATTTTATTTAAACTGTTTTGTTCATTTGAAGTTCAATGTTAAAAACCGGCATTTATTTCTTTACAACCTAATATGATTACAAAGAAATATTTTATTATTATTCTCATTAAGATTATTAATCTCATACTAAGATTCGTGAATGGATTGAATTACTTTTTAATTTCATTAGTCCAAAGGTAAATGACTAGCTGGATTGATTTTTCAAGACTAAGTTGACATAAGAAAGTTTATTATACCGGCTGCCTATACAAACCACAATTGATTTTCATTTTATACGTTGATTTTCTTGATTTTTTGAGTACAAATGTATTTAGAATGATAAAAAATCGAGATGAGTTACAAATAATATGCAAATTTCGAACCCATAACAAAATTATTTTCTTTTCCCTTCTTTTTTTCTTAATATGAAATATTAAATTAGCTTTATTCTCA
The DNA here is from genome assembly GCA_037834085.1 of Bipalium vagum. Classification (NCBI taxonomy): domain Eukaryota; kingdom Metazoa; phylum Platyhelminthes; order Tricladida; family Geoplanidae; genus Bipalium; species Bipalium vagum. The sequence goes on from JBBMKC010207543.1 coordinate 1,394, forward strand.
GGCTTTATTATGATATCAGACTTTGCGGTGCTTTTCTTTCGAGATCCAGGATGATAGGATATCTAAATGATTAAATAATATCTCACAGACTTCGAAAACCTTATTCTTGGCCCACAATTTTTTCTTCATAATTATTTTAACTTCTTATAAAAATAGCTCGTAGGATTTGGAAAACGATATTCTTTTCAATTCAAGATTTCAGTTTTATTTTATAAAGTCTCAGTTGATGAGTTCAACGACCTTTGTTCCGAATCTCATTAACATGTTTATAAAACAGCTAAAATATACAATGAAATAATGATAATTTTGAATTTAAATCCAAAACGGACAATCTGCTGACTTTGAAAATGAGATCACAGGATTGAAATGATATTTGATACTGGTTGAAGCTCCTTATATAGAAACAGTTACAAAAAACAACCTCGTATACTAATAAATCCTATTGTACAATATTATTATAGTAAAATATTACGTAATGATTAATATTTTATTATATTTATTTTTTAAATAGACGCATTTCAATAATTCTGAACAAATTTTTTCCATGTTTCATGATAATAAATGTTTGGAAAAAATTTGTCCAAAATTATTGAAATGCGTCTATTTTAAAAATATATTTATGATGTTCACAAGATTAAAACTATTTTATTATATATATTTCAATATTATCTTTATTATTAAAAAAATATTTTTATTTTCGGTAGATTAAAAGGTATTGAAAAATAAAACTGATATACTTTTTTAATAGATTTTATGAATTTTTGATAAAACCGTAAAATGATCTTCACTGCCATTAAAATTCAATTGATATTAGAATTTTTTCTTTTGTTAAGAAAATTAACCTTAAATTTTCCAATAGGAAAAAATCATATAAATATAATTATAAGATATCCAAAGTTACTTCTGTTCAACCTCCAACTGCTATCACCATTTACTCAACCCCCACTCTAAACTTGGACTTCGTTTTAATAGTCAATTACTCAAGATTTATTAAAACAAACAAAGTTTTTTTAATGTAATATCATATTGATAAAATAAGTATTACAAAAAATTTATTTATTAAAACTAAATACAAATCGACATCGAATTTTGAGATATTTAAAAACTAACGAAAAAATGTATTGTTGTTTCAAATTGAAAAATTGTACATTCAGCTATTGTAACAAAAATAAACAGTAACAAAAATCGATTTTTTGTCAATGAATTTAATACACATTCCGAACAATAGGACATTTCCAATCCTAAAATTAGACCTTCAGAAACATTATATACACACTGATTTACAAATAATAATAACAAGGAATGAAATCAAGACTAAAATTAAATTATAGGTCAGAATAATGACAGTACAAAGATAATTTCAATAAAAAACAATAATATAGTAAATATCGCATTATTATACTTAAAGTGATTACTTTGTTGAATGCTTTTCAAGTGACGAAAAAAGTTCATTTCATACGTGTTTTGACATCCAATCAGACAACATTACTATAAAAAAAACCAATACGACAAAAATCAATTAATGAAAGATAATCCATTGACTTGGTAATATGACTGAAGACGTTTAATTTTAGCTCTAATAGCCTGAGGTGTTCTTCTTTTATAGAGGTAGGAATTTGTAATCCTGGATCTCACTTCTCCAAGACCAGGACACAGACCTCGACGAAAATAATCTTCAAATAGCTTGATAATCATCTGAACTTCTTCTGTATTAAAGCGACTGGAAACGGTTACAACCTGATTAGAGCTATGCTGTTCTCCGGGCTGACAAGGTTTCACCAAATAACTGATGGTTGTATGATCTCGATCAACAAATTCGTACAAGCCTCGATTAGCAGCAATGGAATTATTATTGAACGTGAGAAGTGAATTGTTTTCCGTTCCACTGCTACTGCTTTGAACGGCTTCTGATTCCAGAGTCATATCTCTGATTTGATTTTCATCTTGGATATCATTTATCCATTGTTGGACAAGTTGCATTCTCTCCTGTAAAATCAAAATTCAGGTGATAATACCAGAAATTTTTAAAGTAGTGAGATAAGAAACATCTGGAAAACATTAAAATTCAATTATTTTTTTAGAAAATATCGTTGATTGTTTCCACTATCATCCTGCTACTACATCCCTTAACTTTTTATGAATTGCAATAAAACCTGGCACTCCTTTCGAAAATATCAGTTGTATTGCTTCCATACAATTTCATCCAAAAAATTGAATGGAACATTCTTTTGAGATTCCTCACGTCCTTAACACATATTTTTCAATTTTCTCAGTAACAAAATTCAATATAATTCAGATTGATTTTTAAAAATATTTTCATAAAAATTTTAATATCAATAAAAAAAATCAATTTTAACCGTCAATGAAACTAAATCTTTACACATTCCAACAAACATGAAGTCCAACAAGGTGAGAGACGTACATTTTCAATGGAATTTTTGTTAAAATTGAAATAACATTTATTAAGGTAATAAGAAACCCTTTTTGGATCATTCCACTATCAATTACTTTCCCTTTTTTTAAATAAAATTTAATAAATGGCATTGTAGTACTTAAGGGTTTATTAATATTATATTCAAGGAACTGTTGCATTATCATCTCCCGACAAGGTTTATCAAAACCTGAAATGGAATATCACTTATATGTTTCTATGGTAACTAACCCATTCTTTAACCTTTTCAATATCAAAACTCAATACTATTTGTATCCGATCGATTTTTCAATATTTTAAAACCAATAATCGATATCAACGGTCAATAAAAAAACTGTACATTTTCCAAAAAACTTTGTGATCAAGGCGAATGACCTTCATTCTTAGTGGAATTGGTTGTAAAAAATATAATATGTTGAAGTAGTAAAAAGAGAACTCTTTTGGAAAACATTAACTTTCTGCATATTTAGAATGATATCTTCTTACCTCCCTTAAAAATTAACTAAAATCTTGAAGAGAATATTCTTAACATCTTCTCAACCTATCCGGTAAAAAAATTCAATAAAATTTCAGTCCAATAGATTTTCCCATATTTCATAAATATTTTAAAACCAATAATCGAAAATCAAATAATCAATATCAGCAGACAATAAAAGACAATTATTACACTTTCCAACAAACATGGAGGCAAACAAGGCGAAAGACGTTCAGGTTCAATGGAGCTTTTGTTTACATTGGAAGGCATGGTATAGAGATGGTGATGGTTGCTGTCCGTGATCTGTGTAGAAAATAAACAAAATCCAATAAAGGTAAAGCCGAACACTAACTCGTGGAATTTTACCATCGAAGATCTGATTGATGAAACCATCTATGGATTTCCTACCCTTGCGAGGTAAAAAAATGCATTTGGAGTTGATATCTGTAGGTGGTGGAAAGTTATGATAAATTAAATATTGGTGCTGTCTACAATATCGTTAATAAATACTTGACTATGATAATGTTGTCAATTATCAACAGAGCTATCTATTTACCTGGACATAGGACGAATCTATCGAAGGAGTCTTCGTTGATGATGATGAGTGCGCTAGAAAAAATGTTCAGCGGAAAGTTCGGCTTGATTATCGGGTTTAAAGTGGAAATGGAATCGGATTTATTTACAGTGGAATTATGTCTTTGTATCTCGAACAGTGATTCAACATTATTTGTTGCCAAAAAACGTTTAAACAAATTCTCACAGATGATTTGATGTTAATTAGAAAATGTTTTTCTCATAAACCACTTCCAACGAGATTTTTTATGGAAAAAATATTTCCGTTGAGTTGATTGAGTTTTTTTGTCGTTTGTTAAATTGTTTTTCGGTGAATTTTTACTTTGGTTTTTATTTTAAAACTGATTTTTCAATTTTTTCATGAAGATTTCAAGTTTTTTGTAAAAGTCAATTATTTTCGTTTTATTTATAATTTTTTTGTAAAATATTTGTTTCATTGTAAAGTTTTTAGAAAAATAGATTTAATATTAAATTAAGTAAGAAATCATATTTTGTTTGAAATGTCTATTTTCGGAAAACAGAATTCGGAGACATGTTTAAACCAAAAGATTTATTAATAAGCTGTTATTATTTTTAAATTTGGACATGTTTAAATATTTTTCAAAAGTTTAATTATTATTAGATGTATCTGGTTGGATGATAATACGTTTTAACAAGAATTAACTTTTCCTATTAAAGTGAAGTTTCTATTCTTTTTTAAATGCAATTATTTATTTTAGCCTATTATTAACACTGAGAAATGTTTTCATAAATAATTTCGTTTTTGTTGAGTTTTTTTATATTTTGATGATAAAATAAAATTTTGATGATTTTAATAATTAATTCATTAAGAACATTTTGTAATCAAAATTTTTATTTGACAATTACACAATTTTTACATAAACTAGGCCGTTTTTCCATTTTCTTTAGCTGCAAATATCGGCAAATCTCACAATTATATAAATCTGTGCTGCTGAACTTGTAAAAATCTGACATCACAAAATTTTTCAAATTTCTTAATTTAAAAATGTTTTCTGTTATATTTACAGCTACATACTATGTCAAAATTAATATCATCCTATATATATATATAATAATTAATATGTATACAAACATAGTTAATGCATTTTGATCAGATCTTCACTGTTAGCAGGTATGCAACTTTTAACTTTAAATTTTATCATTTTATTTCTGTAAACTAATGTAATTATTATTAATCCAGAACAATTATTTCTTCATATTTCCTTGAAAGATAATCAGAGGTATGTCTAATCAAAACCGATTTAAAGATTGACAAAAATGAAATGGTGAATAGAACAAATAATTATTCACTTAACAAATTAATTTAATAATCAAATCAGTAAATTATTACAATAACATTTTTTTGAGTTTTATTGTTCCAATTATCTTAGCTGAACCATATTACATCTTGCAATGTGTTCTGTTTTCTGCAATAAATGCTAGGAAATTATACAAAAATTTCATTTTAATTCCATTAACGGAAAAATGAACTGTAAGTGGTGATAAAATGTGTTAGATTTATCTTATAAGGTACAGTCAAACATGTTCACGTTTTTTGAGATGAACAATTTTTTAATGTATCGGAACGGTGTATATTAATGGCATGGTATATTAATCTTTATTATATAGTTTTTTCCTCTGTACGTTAAGTTTTTATTTAAAAAACAGCGGAATATTGCTCCAATAATGTTTAACTTGAACAGTTTAGACAGTATAAGTTTTTTTTATAGAACTACAATTTCAATTTTATAGATTAATGATTTTAGATCACTGAGTTCAGAAACCGCTGATTTATAGAGGGAAATCTTCAGATAATTCGCCTTCAGAGTAGATCTTTGCTCACAATCATTCTATAGTAGTCAATATAAAAGGTTAAAATTCCGTTCTCATACACCCAGGGTCATTTTTGTTTATCTATTCTAAATTGATTATTATGTAACTATTTAAATAATTTAGAAAATTTTTAAAATGTACTAAATTTACGATAAATAGGTGACAGGAAATTATAATTTTATTAAAAATATAAAGTAACAAATTAAAATTTTAATAACTATTTGATTTTGTTCAGCCACAAAGATATTTACTTATAAAAATCTTAAAATTCATTTATCATTTAAAACGAGATCACTAATGAAAATCGACTTTTATATAAATTCTTTTATTTCTTAAAACATAAAAATTTAAAACTTCTATCTATAAGAAGTTTTATTGATTTTCTACGTAAGCTGAAATCTTCCTTTATTATCGCACCACCATCATCATAAATGTAAAATACACTGAGTCATCATGATTAAAAAAAGATTCAGATATATTTTATCGCAGTAGAAGAGCAAAGTCTGGTGAAATTTGACAAAAATATAAGGGTCTTTTTGTATATTTTGATTAATCGATTCAGATGGAATGAAGCTGCACTGGTAAATTGAGGCAGTTGGACATTTCCGTTTGTCGACATCTCTGAAAAAGAATCCACACAGAATACCTGTTGAAAAAATTGATAAGGTGTATCGATACTCATAATGAAAAAAGACCACGAGAAGTGTTTAACAGTGAAAAACTAGATCTGCTCAAAGACTGTCGGCATGGATAAAATTGTTCAGAATACAAGAGATTTTCGTTGTTCTTTGACGAATCATTTTCAGATGTTTTTGAATTTTCCAAGTCGTTCAAAAATCGATCAAATTTAGAATCTTAATCACTAATACCAGAAGATCACAGACTTTTTAATCGAAGAAATGTTTATATTGCTTGGTTTTCCCCATAATGACAATCATAAATTGTTTCCATGAAATTAAATCTTTTGTATGGTTTATTCTAAAAAGATGTTTACGAAAGTCGACCTGTTTACGTATCATAAATAAGCAGATAGGATTACCACGATGTTAAATTTTCTTCATTTCTGTCTGAATGATTTATTGAATTGTGAACCATAATATTATTAGGAATATTTAATGAGCACATATTGCTTAAGTTTTTATTTGTTGAAGCTATAAGTTGAACTTCATCTAGAAAAGTTTTCATTATAATATTGTAAATACATTTAAAAATTATAAAAATATTAAAATTGAAGAATTAAAAAAATCTAGTGATAAATGATTAAAATTAAAACAAACCTCACTTTGGGAGTACCAGAACGGTAAAAAAATCTTTAAATAAATTTTTAATAAATATTGAATTTCTGTTCTTAAGTCTTTTATCAATATTATTGTTGAAAAAGAAGATTGTTATTACTTATGTTGGTTTTAGAGTATTTGAATGAGTTATCGTTTTCTTTTAATCTTTTCTTAATATTAATGTTCAATTTAATAATAAAAAAATTTATTAATTTTATTAACATAAACCTTTCTTCATGATATTTTGCAAGAACATTGATATTTTATTTAAATAGAAAATTTGATTTAAGTGTAAATAAAAGGCCAAATTTAATTTGTTAACATAAATACTTGGCTTAAACAAATCCTTGACCTTTGGCATTTTAATTACCTGTGATCTAAAGACACAAATATACTGACAAAATAAAATAAGATTAATTTTAATAATTCTCTTTTTTAAAAAATAATTAAATCAAATCAAAAAAAGATCATTATCACTTAAATGGAAAATATAGAGAAACTTCGTATAATAAATACAATACAAATAATAAATCAACTAAAAATATTTCATTTAAATTTATTTTCATGAATCTAATTTTGATTTTCAATTATTTTTTAATAACTGATTTCAAAATATAAAAAAGTACACAAATAACATGGTTCCTTGTACAGAAGAAAAATATATTGAATTTTCTTTCAAATATTTTTTATATTTAAATATTCTAACTGTATCTAAAACTTTTATAAATAATATAGAGCTAAACAGTGAAGAATATTGTGAAACTTATCAAATCAAGTGATTCTTTTTTCACACGAAGAATCTACGAAAGAAACACAAGATTTTCCAACGAAGAAAGAAGTCCTAGCCTCTCTTTTTACTATTAAGAGATTTATATCATCGACTGAAACATCAAATAATGAAAATATTTTGAATATATTCATGGGTTTTGAAGAAAAAATAAAAATAGATTTGCACTCTAAACACTATTTGATTATTTTATATAAAATTTTTAAATTTTTTATCGATTGTGTAATCATATGTTGTGTAATCGAAGACCTCGGTTATAAGAAACCCTCTTTATAACAAACATATTTTCGATTTCCCAACCTGTCCCTTATAACAAGGTCTGACTGTAAATATTTTAAACCTTTTAATTTTACAATTTTAATTAAAATAGAGGAATAAAAAATATATTGAAAAAAACATTTTATAATTAATGCCTTTACAACTATCTATAAAGTAAATTATAATAATTTTTCTTCTAAATTTATATTTATCTTTCATATGATAATTAAATAAATATTTTAAATCCTCTTTATCAATAAATTGTGCCAACATTATGAATAAATTTAATTTTCATTAGATTTTAAAAGTTTAAAATTAAAACATTTGAATTATTTCTTATACTTCTTAAAGGCAAATCAAGAGAAGACATTTTTATCAGATAAAATAGCAATAATTTTTTCTTTAAACTCATAGTAATTTCTTATAATTAATTTTTTTTCTTTAAATATATTTAAACATCATCTTTAGAAAAATGGAAATTAAAAAAATCTTTAATATTATAAAAGGCAGGTTGTAGAAAAACTGTTTCAAAATATAAATCAACTTATTAAAATTAATAAAATTTGGACTTATAGTGAGCCCCGGTTATTTGAATTCTGAGTGTTTTGAATGAATTCAAAAATTTTTATAATATGCAATAATTATATTTTTCCAGAACCACTTGAAAGGATTATAAAAATTCTAAAAACTGAAGGAAAATTTTATAATGATAAATTTTGAATTCAACTCTCTTTTTTTTCAAATACAGAGTCTTTAATTCGAGTTGAAACAATTTTAATTCAAATTCGTATTTTATCTATTATTCTCTATTACTGGTTATTGGCTATGAAGTTTATTGTATTTTATCCATTTTCTCATTATCCATGAAAAGTCCATACTGCTAAGATTATGAGTGTATGGATGACGAGGTTACAAAAAATGCAAAGAATAAACAATATAAAATTATTAATAATTACTTAAGACACAGAATTGTCTCAAATTACCAGGTTGGTATGAGCCAAAGTTCTATTTCCAAATATGAAATCCTACCTAAAAGTCCAGTAAGTCGCATAAATACAACATTCAAAGCAACAGGTGAATTTACGAGAAAAAGCAAGGTGGCGAAAAATATTAGAAGGTAAATGATGAAATAAAAATTTTCATTCAAGAGATTTTAGATAATGATTGCACAGAGACATTACGGAATATTCAGAAAGTAAGTTTTGTAAAGTTTCAGGTAAAAATATGCCTAGCTACAGTGCAGAATAATTTAAGAAGCCTACATTACAATTTGAAAATGCTGAAGCTGATCCCAGAGAAAAGAAATGACTCCAAACATTTGAACTTCGAAAACAATATGCATTACTGTTTGATACGTTGGGTGACAATTTTTCCGACTCTAATATTTTTTTTGAAAATGAAGTTTGGTTCAACTTATCCATGAGATTTAGTAAAGGCAAAGAAAAGATTGGGTCACTACCAGTAGCAACAGTTAAAAAATATTAAATTTAAAAATTTTAATGTTTGCTGTGCTATATCAAGAACTGGAATGTCATTTCATGAAATTAATTAAAACCTGTACAATAGTAGCTCATTTCTGGGATACATAAATAATTTTTTAAAATATATTGAAAGCAGTCAATAAATGTGTTGTTATAATAGACAACGTTCCTTGTCACAAATAACACCAGCAAAGAGATTTTTCAAGGAAAGGGATACGTTATACAATACCTTCCATCCTACTCTCCAAAGCTGAACCCAATCCAAAATATGTTTTCGAAATGAAAGAATTTTGTAAAAAGAAGGAATTGTACTTCAGTTGATAAATTATTAGATTCCATGAAAGAAGGACTAGATACAATTACTCAATTACAAGGGACGACTGTGGGTGATGGCTTCGAAATATGAAATCATTTCTCCGAATGTGCATAAATTTTGACATCTTTTTATAAAATGCGAATTTAAAAATAAAAATATTCTATCTTGAACTAAAAACCCTGTAAATTTTTTTTTACATTTTAAACTTTTTTCAAATAAATTGTTTCTATCTTTTTCAAAAGCTTTTAATAACTTAAAAATGATTTTTACGAAACTATTATTTATAAATTTAGTTTTATTTATTTTAAATATTTTTTCAAAACTATTGGTGTTTTTATTAAAATCTTATTTATATTTAATTTTAATTTTTTTTCATTATTTTATATTACTTTTGTTCTAATTTGACTGGAATTAACATAGTTTCATGAAACTTAAATCTTTTTCTAGTTTTATTTACTCAAAATAATAAAGGATATCTCTGTATTAATTTGATTGTCTAAAAATTCAATTAAAAAACTAAAGATATCCGCGTGCAACTTTAAAAATAAATTTCAATAGTATTCATTTAAGTTACAAAATTTATAGTCGTAATTTGTTCCAAAAGTTATCAAACAGATTTTTACTATTTCTTATCAATTTCAAAGGAAAATCGATCGTGTCCATGCATTTCTGAACTTAACAATGATATCACAATTCTTATTACAATCTTTATATTTTATATATATTTTGCCTTTCATATTTGCCAGAACCGTTCAGTTAGTCTCAAATTTGGCGCATTAGGTGGATTATCAGTCTTGGATACAAATGATATGTTTTCTTTATTTAGATACTCTGCTAAACAGATCTGACTAGAATATGATCTTTTTAGAATTTATGAATAAGAGACTAGATGTTTTTAAAAACATTTTTCGAGATTAATTTTGCTATTTGTGGGATCTTTATGTATAAGTGATTCAGTAATGTCACCGATTTGTGCAGTGGTTATGCTAAATCAAATGTTTATCAGAATACTTCTGTAGATGTTACAATTGTAACTCGTGATCTACTATTATGGATAAAAACTAAGGTGAAATATTATTTTAAACACATTTATTCATTAAAATCTATTTGTAATAATAATTTGTAATAATAAATAATAAAATATCTTATTGATTTTTAAAGATCCAGTTCAAATAAACAAAAATATAAATTCAAATAAGTTAAGTCCTTTGAAAATAATTATTATTTACCAGAAAATAAATTTCAAGTTATTTGAAATAAATTCTTATCAAATTTATTTTCTTGATTTCGAAAATTGTAAATGTTAAGGTAAATGAAAATTATTTCTCAATTTTATACTACTTATATTCTGTTAATTAGTTGTAAACAAAATGTTTAAATATCAGCGTTCCTATTTATCAGTCAATGGTTGACTCACTGACACTAAGGTTTTGATAGACAGCTGTAAGAAAATTTCTTGGTCAAATGGTATGATGGCTTGAGGGGGTCATTTAGAATTCCCAGAACCTAAATATGATAAATATAATGTTCACAGAGATAAATCGTTAGTTGAAGAAAGAGATGTCTTCTATTTTGTGAAAACTTAATCTTTTAATCTTTATTAATGATATCCTAAATCTATATTAAATAGGATAATAATTGTCATGATAACTAAATATTTTAAATGAGAATTCCTCTATTTAATTAAAATTAAAATAAATATTACTCTTATTATTAAAAAAAAAAACTATTGCATACTTAAAACTTAAGTAAAACATAATTTTATTTTTAAAAATTTTTTTATTTAAAATTATAAATTAAAAATATTTATAAAAGGTAAAAATTAAACCTGGATTTTTAAAATTTAATAAAGAATGAAAAAAAAAGTTTGAGGTCGTCATTAATTGAATAAAAATGATTTTGCAACTGAAAAATGATCAATTTATTCTTATAATGAAAATTTAAATTTAGAATAAATATCTATACCAGAGTTTCGCGAAAGTAAGTCCGTGGGCTTTTAATTAAAATGTGAAATTTCTGCTACCCCCAAAAGATTTTAAATAAAAGCCAATGAATGGGCTTAAGCTAAAAGTACTGTTCAGTTCAAAGTTACAAAATAAATAACATATACAACGATTAATTTTTATTATTAACACATCCAATTTGTATACAAATATCAATATTCAAATAGCACATCATCTTCCATGTCAGTATGCAAAGATGAGTGTCTTAGAAATGTTTTATAAGTAAAACAAAAATATTAATTCAAATATTGCCATAGAAATACATAAAATGTAATATTTTAAAAATATTGATAAATTGAATTTCAAAATTTCAAAAGTATAGACCCAGTCAATTAGAGGCTCCTGGGCTTACTTTCGCGAAACCCCGGTAATAGAAAAAATTATTATTATTTATTCTTTAACCATATTTCTCAAATATTTAGTTTATTTTAATATTGTTGGGTTAACCAAGGGCATATCCCTTATAACTTTTTAACGTTTTAACCTTTTAAAATTTAACTTAAAGACCGCAAAAGGGTCAAGGGTAAAATAATAATAATAATAATA
>JBBMKC010207554.1:0-13371 GCA_037834085.1 Bipalium vagum
AATTAGTAATTTTCAATAACATTTTACTATTATTATATCTATTCAAAAATAGTCCAAGGACTTTATGCGCACCCTGTGCAATATACTCTTGTCTTTAACAGTTTGAGAATGACTATGGCAAAAATTTTCTTGTAAAATGGACTGACAGAAGAGGAGTTCTCTTGTTGGATTTAGTCATCTTAATTGGCTAACAAGGTCACTTGAAATTATCTCCATGAACTTTTTTGTATGGAAGATTATTAAGCAGATAAACAAATAGTCATAATTTTTCAAACACTGCATAATTATTTACATTCATTGTAAATAAATTTTTATGTATAATGAATTTCAAGTTCAAGGGTATTGTAGATTATTTCATTATAATAGAAATATTAATTGTTTAAATAATATAAGTAAGGATTGTGTTAAGTCTACATTTTAAATTAAAGCATTATTTCTCAAACAGTTAATTATTAAGCATTTCCTAATATTTTATTAAATGTTATTGTAATTATTTGTGAATGATAAATGTTTTTAAATTTTATCAATTAAATGAAAAGTTTGGCGGAAAAACTCAAGCCTTGGCTTTAAAGGAAGATGGATTAAGTTACCCTCAAATAGGGAAAATTATGAAAATAACAAGAAACTCAGCAATCAGTTTATGACAAGAAGGATATCTGTAAGAGACGTGGACTTCAGTTCTCAATAAGTAAACGAGAGAAGTTGAGTATGAACATGGTTTACTATTGATTTTTTTTATTGCGAAAAAGATTGAATCCTGGAAATATTGATTATAAGTGACTGATTTACAATTTTTGTAATTGGTTGTTAAAATAGTTTTGAAAAAGAAAAGCAATAATAAAAAATAAAATCCCAAGATTTGTAGTTTTGATATTTAATGAGTATTGTACCTTTTGAATTCTGCCTTTTCCTTTAAATGTTTAAATGTTCAGTAAGATTTTCAAAAAATATCGACATGTCTATTTTTTCACAATTATAAATGAGAGCTTTTGAAACTTTAATTTGAAACACTTTGTACAGTATTATGCTTCAATAATTTAAAGTGGCTTTTATACAATATGATCATTATCAAACATATGATAATCAGTGTCATCAGACAATGTCACAGCCTGTTATGGCTCCAATAGAAAGTTTCTCAAATGTTAACGGAATTTGGTTTCTTAAACAAGAATCTTTTCTTTTGAAAATTTGCTGTCAATAATACTTTTTGTCTACTCCATTTCAATGTAATTACCAAATAAAAGTCCTACATCGAGCTTTAAACTTTAAAGTTTTCGTAAAACCAAATTTAACTACAAAACGTTATTTTAAAAATATAATACAACAGAAATATTATATTATTTTGAAAGAGATAATAAGTATATAATATATTTTATTAGGAAACCGAACTTGGAAAATGTCAAATTGAATGACATTATCAGTGTAATACAATGGTATAGAGACGTGGTTATAATTAGATAGGGTACAATAACTGTTTCATAATGGTGGGTATGGAATAATTTTCAGTGCATTATAATATAAAATAGGAAAATTAACGGTGTCAGACATAAAATATTCTAAAATATGCCTATTAATTATGACATCATATTTTTTTCATATTAATACTTTCGTCTATTGTTAATACAACTCTTTTCGTAAAATACTTATGAATATTTTACACAGTTAAAAATGAATGAACAAAATAAATTAATTCATTTAATGATAATAATAATTTTTATTAATAATAATATTATATTCCACAATGGAATTGAATTTTTATTTCACGGTAATAAATAATAAATAAATAAGTTAATAATAATATAGTTAATAAATAAATAATAAAGGATCGATAAACATGACAGGAATTTTTTAGTAAAATATTTCAATCTTTACTCATAATGAAAAAACAGCATAAAAATCAATTAAATGTGAAATAATATTTTTAATATATTTTATAATTTTATTTTCATTTTTTATATATAATTTTTAATGAAAATAAATCTATGAAATAAGAAAATTTGAACAAAAATAATAAACATAAGTATTTGTTGTTGAATAGCTCAACAAAGATATGGTTTATTTTTATTTTTATTCGGTGTTTAAAACAAAATATCATTTTTTCGGTATTTTGGTCTCTTCAGCAAAGAAAAAATCTTTAACAATCAAGGTGCTGTCGAAAAACTTTCCTTCAATTTATCGAACCCAGAACACCAGAATTCTATTGGGATAAATTAGGCTTATTTCGCGTTGGAAAGCATACGTAGACTCTAGTGATTGTTACGTTAACTAATAAAAAATTATTTATTATTTATTTTATTATTATTTATTTATTAACTTTAAATTACCTAATCGAAGTAATGTTATAAATGAATCGAAGTTTATTTAATAAATCATTTTAATTTCACTCGAATATTTTATAACTTTTATACATTGATTTATTTTCCAAAAAATGTAACTCACATTCCTCATACTTATATTCTCTGAGATAGACCCTATAACATAATGTGGATATAGAGTTTTATTAAACTATCTATCATAACGTAAACGATTTTTTGAGCTGCAATTTTATGGCGATATTTTTGTATAAAATATAATCAAAAAATAAGTAAATATATTCATTAAGTGCATCATACCGAAGTACAGATTTCCAGACTTGCTCCCTTTTCCAAAAGAAATGAAGCTAATTTGGAATGATTGTTGATGATGGCATTATGAAGAGCAGTTTTTCCATCAATATCCTGTTTATCAATTGTTGCATTTCCACGAATTAACTCATGTGCAACAGAAACATTTCCATTATTTTTAAGGCCAGCTAAAGTTGGATTATACGGTAAAGAAACAAATTAAGAAAGACATGATATACAATACCGCATCTTATAAGAGGTGTCCATTCCATTGCTTGATCTGTAGAATTTACATTAGCTCCTAAATTGATTAATTTTCTTATTATATTTGGCTGTTCTCCATCAACAGCATAATGCAATACTCTCAAACCACTTTTATCTCTTGTCTCAATATTTGCACCATTTTCTACAAGTTTGTCTACACAGTCTAAATGACCTTTAAAAGCTGCTAGCATAAGAGCAGTTTTCCCTGATTTATTCTTAGCTTCCAAATCAGCCCCCCATTCAATCAATATTTTAACAAACCTTATATTACAATAGTAAATGTCGAAAAATAATAAAACAGGAGTTTACTCGGTCAGACCTTTCTGTGCTGCTGCCATCAATGGTGTAAAATCTAAATTGTCTTGGGCTTCAATATTAGCTTCCCTGATAATTAATTATAAATGAAAAATTGATTTTCTTTACCCTTTTTCTAAAATCTGAAGTAATTCTTCTTTATTTTCAATCCTAATAGCACGATGGATATGTTCTCCGGTAACGGGTTGTTCTATTGTGAGAGGAAAACATATTAGGCAATTTCATTGGGAAAGGAAATAAGCTTGAAAATTAAACATTGTAGAAAATGTGATAAATAATCATATGTATACAGAAAATATCAATAAACTAATTTTTTTATTATTAAAAAAGTTTTTTTAAGTAAGAAGTGAAAAATTTTATCGACCCAAATAATTCAAACACACTTTAAGATTTATACAACACGAAAACTAAAATTATAATTTTATAAAATAAATATACAAAAATATTTTATGTAATGAATATTATTATACAGTGGAACCTTGTTTATTCAAACTCAGTTTTATCGCAAACTTTCTTAATTCGAAAACGGTTGAAAGTTCTAACAGAAATTCTATATGTATATATATATAAAATCGAGAGTCGGTTAATGCAAAATTCAAATAATTCATTACAAACTTTTATGGCCCACTCGTTTCGAATTAGCGAGGTCTCACTGTATTTATTTGGTAGTAAATTTAAATGAATTCAAGTTCTAATTTAATCACCAAACTAAATTACTTTTTGAATTGATTATCAAAGATATTATTGTTTTTGTTTACTAAAAAGTGTCAGTTTTATTACTATAATATATAATAATATTTCTTTTGTCATTAAATAAATAAATAATAATAATGTATTACTATTACTATTGATAATATAATTAACAATAAATTTCTTCCGTTTTCCTTTTTAACTGATAAGTTTTTTAAAATATTTTACTAAATAATGGTAATTTATCTTTGAAATTCATATAGTCTTCAATTCGTAACTAGGTCTCAATCTTAATTTTTTATCAAACGGAGAACTAGGAAAATAATAATAAAATTTAAAATACAACTACTTAGAATAAAACCTCCAAAGGTTCAATAAACAAAATATAATTGACGTTAATTTCCTGGTTAAAAAACAATAATATAATTTATTTATATTTTGTCTAGACGGATAAAAAGATTCTAAAAACATTGCTGAGAATTAATAACATTTTTGAGAACCAATCTTACTCAATGTTTTTACTGTAATTTCATCGGAAAAATGTCCCCAGCCATTCTTATTTTTGAATCTTAGTCTAAAACCGTATTCACACTCTGGTTCCAGATTCCTAGCAGTACAAGTGCTGTCATAACCACTGAAAAATAATCATTATTCTTAATTAGAAATTATTTTCAAGATATATTGACAACTTTCAGTAAAACTCGGTAAAAATTAACGAAAGTATGTTATCTATACATTTTCATTGACAATAAAACCTTCAAAAAATAAAAATTAACAGATAAAACATACGAATATATTGTGATCCATTCTTCTTTTATTACCTTCTTTTGCTGAATTTCGGACAAAATTCGACCATCTGTTTTAGTGTTAAATACTTCTTTTAATCTATCAATATATTCTTTCCAATTTAAAAGTACTGTAAAATGGGTTATTTCTCCAACTAATGGCTGAAGAGCCTTGGGAGGTGCTAAAGAAATAAAACAATAATTGCTTAAAAATTTATTTTACATATTAAAAAATAATCGTTATCACCTTTGTTAGACATTATGAATTTGAATTAAGCTGATTTGTGAGTATCATTAAATTGATGATTTTAAACAAACTGTTAATTGAAGTTTATATAAAATATAGAAATTTAATATAATAAAACTGAAAAATATTTTGAGCAAAATATATGTTAACATTAAGTATAAAATTGATATCAATGACGAAATGAACTTTATATAATAAACCAAGATACCTAGCCATAATAATAATTATTATTAGCATAAATTATAATTTATAAAATTTATTTAATAAAAATAAATTAGAGTTTATTTTTTCAGGAGACGGTGGATCTCCATGGATTTTTGTCAATTGCACTAGGTCATCGGTTTTAGTAGAATCTTGCTTCAGTGTTCTTCGCCCAGCTTTGTTGATATCGGGCAATCTCACAGTTTTAAATAGGTCTAGAAACATCACATTTTTGAATTATTCGTAAAAGACTGGCAGTACATACATTGGTACTTTTTACAAGATTTCACTAGCTCACATACTTACATTGTATAAATAATCCATGAAAAAAATTCATCGCAAAGTCGTTGCTTTTTTGAGGAATAAAGTGTTAAATAAAAAGGTATGTGGTGATAAAAATTAACACAGAGTACGAAAGTATACTAAATTTCTTACAAGTGGTTTTTTCTTATAAAATAATGGAGTAAAATACAAAAGGACTCCAATAAACTATACTAACGCGTCTTTGACAACAATAACAAACAATATCAAAACCCAAGTCTACAATTTGATTCGTAACACTGACTGTTTTCTTATTACGGAATAAATTATATACGAGACACTAATAAAGCTATCAAAAAGATTAACAATACCATTCAGTAATCTAAAGGATTATAAAAATCAAATGTGTGAACTAGTTGAAATCTTGACTCAGGATTCCTTTAAAGATCTTTATTTCTCTTTCATTAATGATAAAAATGAAATAAATATCTTGTCAAATTTTTTTAAGAATAAATAAGATTAAAGTTTATAATATTGTGTGGATACTACCAAAATATTAAATTGTTATCTATTTAAAAACAAATTTTGATGTATCATAACTTTAACATTTTAGACTCTGATCTTTAGCCTTATCTTTGTGATACTTTGTTTGTTAACTGGTAAAAAATCGTTTTTCAGTGCAATGTTTTATTCTTGGAGATTATTTTAGTTTTATGTAAATCGTCATTGATGGATATATGATAATTTGTAAATGAAATAAGTTTTATTATTAAAATTAAATAAATATTAATAAAATTATTAAGAATATAATTTGAGAAAGTAAAACTTACTACAAATAAAAAATATTTGTTTAAGAAAAATTAAAATAGCATAAAGATACAGTAAATAATATATAAATAGTAAATAATAATTATTTTTAAAAAGGCATAGAAATAATGAGGATTAAAGCCCGCAGAAATTAATAACAGTCAGAAAAAATATTAAAATTTAAGAAATAACCAATACAAATATCAAACCCTATACCAACATAAACAAGAATTACGTTATTGCAAATACCAGCAGACGACATTCAGTAATCGACAATAATTTATTATAAAAAGAACAATGTAATGTCAGATGAAATTCAGAACAAAAAATCGTACTTCTATATGCTATAAAAAGTAACTTTATTTATTCGTATAAATTAAAATTATGGTCACTAAAAAATTATCTTGCATCAATAAAAATTCTCTATTAACCTCCAAAATAATAATCATAATATAAATAACTTTCGATCTCATAATAAAAATAATATTATTATTTTGTCTAAAAATTTTCCACCGATTTTATCAATGTGAAAAACGTAAGAATACTAATACAATTTTATAACTTTATTAAACTATATATGCACAATCTTGGTCGACAATATCTTGCCATTTTTTTGGTAAAGCTAGAATTAATTTTTCACTCTCCATTTCCTACAGATTTTTTGTTCTTATTTCACCCGCCAAATATGACTGTGAAATAAATTGTTTTCTTATCCGAGAACATCTGAGCCTAAGAGGAAGAGGATTTTTGAACAAAAATAATAATAAACCTAAACTCTAATATACATCACGGACGATAAGCAAAACTTTTTTATATCAATATTTAGTAAAAAATATATTATATTGCTTATTTCAATGATATTTAAATAAACCAACCTTCACAAATTAAGTGTTAAACAACTCCTATAGCTCCACACACTTTTCTCCACTTAGAAAATTAACAATAGCATTTGTTGAATATATAATATCTTATGGTTATTAAATAAATATTTTAAAAATATTTCAGTTTAAATTAAGTGTCTAAAACATGTTTCAGTTTATTATTGATCCCTATTTAGTTAATATTTATGTATATATGTGTATAGCAATTTAGATTTTTTATTTTTGAAAATTGTTAACTGTAAAAATTTTAATTTATTTTACTTTTCAAAATATGTAAGTCAAATATAATTATAATTTATTAATTATTATCTATTTAAAATAATAACAATAATTAACATTTATTTTTTAAATATTGAAATATTTCTGTTAAAGTTCTTTTAGCTAAATCATCTTTTTTAGTCAGATACTTAAATTTCTTTTTTTGAAAATATTTAATGTTTTATAATTTGTGTTTTAATGAGTTAAATTACAAAAAAACATTTTCTGGCGAATATTTGCATTAATTTGTCTTTTGTCATTATTTAAAGTTTTTAACATGTCTCTAACACCTTCGAAAGAAGATTTAAATACGGTTTCATTCACAAATTGTGATTCAGAAAATTTAGAAAATCGAAGAAGACATTTAACGGCTAAATATGATAGAAATCAAAGACAAGTGATTAATAGAAGAATCAAACTGGAGGACTACGTTTATGAAACGCTTCGGAAACTATATAATTGCAAGGTAAGTAATACTTTAATTATTTTGAATCAATAATAATTATTCCAATAAAATTAATGAAAACAGGAATTCATTTTTCTTTCAAATAAAATATTCAGGTCATATATATTTTGCTATTGATAAACTTAATGGTGATAAACAGAGCGTCATATATGTGTGCATAATCCATAAAGTTAAATGATAATTAACAATGGTCTATTGCATTCACTTGATCTTAAAAAGCAAAAAGCCATATGCTACTATAAGTATGACTGCAACAAATATTGTGTAGACCTGAAAAAATTCGTGTCTTGTAACCATGAGTCACGCGACTGAGGTTTAATATTTTCATGTTTATTTTAAAAATTTTCGTTATTTGCCATTTTGTTATAATATATCAATATTTCAATTTTCTGTAAAGAGAAAAAATTATAATAATTACAATTTTTATTATTGGAATAAGCTGACAGCGAAAACGTTTCTGTTTTGTCTGAAATTGAAGGGAAAATGTGAGTTGTTTTTCATTCTGTCTTTTTTCTCGTATCTAAGGTGGGTTAAAATGCAAGCTTCTTTTGAGACAGAAATAAACTCGATTAGCCATCACTCGAACCGTGCAACTGAAATTGAGAATAAATTAACTGAAAATTTATTGGAAGGGCATTTCTTCTTATTAAAATCTTTTGTATGAAAATCAAAAAATGAACGATAGTAAAAAAATTGTTTAATTAAAAAAACCAATATTAAATATAAAATTGAAAAATCGATTAACATAATTTAGATTTTTATAGATTTTATATTGATTAGGTAATTATAAAATTTAAATTTTGTTTATTTTTTTAAAATCAAAAATTAATAATTATTTTTTTTAAATAAATAAAAAAATTAAATTCAAAAAATTACTTGATAAAATCAGATTTATTTTTATATTCAATTTTTTCTAAATTTATTTCAAAGATTTTTTTTCAATTTTTAACTTTAAAAAGGAATGCTTTCTGTTATGCATTAAATGTTAGCTATTTAGAATGCTGCTAATTGCAAATGACTGTCAAGAGGAAATAATTTTTCTTACAGTTAGGATCAAAATTAAGAGATTTGCAGAAAAACCCCTTAAGTGAACAAAAAATTATTAAATGGAAAATCAATATAAATATTATTTTGTCAATTGACATGCTCTATAATACAATAAATGGTTATGAAGATGATAAATATTATATTTATTATTATGGTTATCATTATTATTGGTCAATTTAAAATTATCTATTGTTACATCATTATATTGATATGAAACCAGTTTGAAGAATATCAAGTGAAATCTTCCGCAAAATCATCATATTTAACAAATGTTATTTTAAAATTAACATTCATAATATTGTTTATATATTATTCAATAATAGATAATATAAATTTAATAATTATCGTCACTGCTCCCGATAATGATAATTATAAATTATTGATATTATCAAGTTTTTTTTTATTAAATTACAAGGAAGTCTCAATAAAAATTTAGTCATAAATATAGTAGTAAGCACTTTTATAAAGACAACATCAAAGTCATCAGGACAAATATGTTGCTTCCATTTATTTTAGAATCCTGAGATCATTGTATGTATCTAAAAATATAAAATTATTAATAATGTTACCAGCATTTAATTTTTATTATCGGTATTAGTCTGAATTGGTTTTGAATCTCTAAATGTAATGTCATTTGATAACCGAACAAATTTTAAATGAAAGTTATCATTTTAATTTTATCTAATGAAGGTTACTATTTGTTTTTTACTGTTTTAAAAATGAAAGCATCAAATGAAATTGTATTTATGGACTTCTAAAAATAGAGTACTAATATTAAAATATAAATGTATAGAATGTATTACACGCTTTTGGTAGTATCAGTAGCAGTAGAATATAAAACATATTCTAATAATTCTTGACTACTTGCTATTACAATTTCAGTATGGAATGTTCAAAAAAACTTCTAAAAATTATATTTTATCTTTACCATACAGTCAAAACATACTCTGATCATGTGAAATAGCTCTTATATCAGAAGCGCTGTTATATTCGGAAATAACAAATGGACTAATTAAAATTCAGCAATTATTTAACATGCACTATCAGTACACAATGTCACTAGTAAAAAAATGAAAATTGTGAGGCAAAAGACACAACTTCAAAGAAAACATCATTTTTATTCAATTAAATCTGATTGCATTTAGATATATAAGTTATTGTTAATGAAACAGATAAAGATTTTCATGTCGCAAGATTTCGGAATGTTTTGAAAAAAATTGCGACTTTTGATTGGAACCAATTTTGTTGGATTTTTTGGATAATTTCTTCTAATTAATTGAGAACAACTTCCAATGCCTTTTAAACTCTTTAGTGAAAGTTCCAGGTGTCTCGTCTTTAATAGAACCGCTGCCATTTTTATCAACTTGAAAAATTTGATGAAGTAGCGAGATTTAAGGCCGAATACCTCTTAATTACGAATAACTCACGATTTAGGCTACCTGAGATCCACTATATATAAGTCTACTGTAACCGATTTTGTACATGTAAGCAATTACTTGTCCAAAAATTGGCTACTATAAGACCAGGGTGCTTACATTTGGAAACTATTGTATATCACATCGTTAGAAAGTGTTTTATTTGGTTTTTTAATTATTTAAAACAATCTTATTAAAAAATTGAAAACAACAAAAATAATAATAAAGAACAGCAATATTCAAGCATAAATACTGTTACACAATACTCATCATAAATTTTTTCCAAAAGAAGATGACTTATCTAAGAAAATATGAAAAGTGTTTTCTGTACACCTCTGTGAGATAATTTAAAAATTATTACCTATAAAAATCTAAGGCGTATTAAATGTGGGTTTGTCAATTATTAGTAAATTGTATAATGAAAGTGGATATAATATTTGAAAGGAAATGCAGACATTACAAATGTATTGTTAAATAAGAATTCACTTTGAAATTGTTCACTATCTTAATAAAAATATTTATATCAATGTAAAAAACACGCATCACTAGTTTGACGATAAACAGAACCGTATTTACTGAAAATACATAAACAAACTTGATGAATAATATTTATTTTTTATTATATTATATCTTTTCGAGATATTTATCTTTATCTGAGTCTAACATATATCTTTTTTTTATTCTTGTATTAATTTTTTACTTTTCTAATTTTTTTGTTTTAAAATATCTTTTCTCAATTATTACTTTCAATTTTTACATTTCTTAAGAAAGTTTATAAGTACAGTCAACCCTCTCATTTGTGCCCCTCAAAATAAAACCAACCTCTATTTAATGCCTTAAAATTTTAAAATCGACAATTCGAAAGGCCTAATACCTCTCATTAGATACAACTCCTCTACTTTATTTAATCTACTGTTTTTAAATATTAAAACATGAATAGTTAATGCGTTAATAGTTAATATCGTATAGTAGTTAACAAAAAAATTCTTATTCTTACAAATATTTTAACGTTTATAATTTTTAGGTACGTTTGTATATTTTATTTGTGAATAAAAATCGAAATTATCAAATTAAATATGGAAAACTTTATCGTAGAAAATTAATCAGAAAATGACTGATAAAAGATTCTGATAATTAATAATCAAACCATTTCTCCGCTGAAGTTGCGAATACCCACACTTCTGCTTATGGTATAAATGTTTATTTCATCAATCTTGTGTAATTAAACTTTCTTGGAGGCATTTTTTATTTATGAGAAATCGAACATCAATCAGAATTATATTATTTATTTATTGATTACATGTGGGTCAGCTATATTAATTCTTGTTGGATATACATTTATTTATCTTTAGAAAACTTATTCTTCATTTTATAAAGTAATCCAATATATAAATGATATCTTTTAAAAGGAGAAAAATAAAATAATGGAAACTTATTTAGTTTGTTCAAATCAGAAATTAGATATTATAGATTTGGAGCACAATATCATTAAAACCTGTTTAATTAACGTAATAAATTTGAAATGAATGAATTTTTCAGGTTTTGATTTCATTACTCTTTCTAAGAATTGGATTCCTGATTAATATTTAAAGTATTTTCGGAAATAAATATAAATTTAAAGAAAAAATGGATATAATATAATGGTACTACTTTAGAGGAGATCGCTGCATAATCATATAATAATATAATAATATTCTATGTAATATTTTGTTTTAATTTGCTATTTGTAAGAAATAACACAAACTAATTTATAATTGAAGTAGAATATCCATTTAAAAGTAATGTAAAGTTCATTTTGAATAACATCGATTTAGGAAAACGAAATAAGATATTGTAAATGTTGGAAAATTCTTTTCAATAAAGATGACATTTAATAGTTATGACTTCACTTAAAAAATATTTTTTTGTTTTGTTATATTGTATTAAAGTATATTATTAATAATTTGCAGTGAATATAATTATTAACACTATATTTCCAGACAAAATTAAGAAATTAAAATATAATTTCAAGAATATGAAGTCATTAAAAATTTTAGGACAAGCTTACAATTTTCAGTTCATATTTTACTTTAATTATCATTCTGTATTTCAAAGCATAAACATTTTATTCGAAATTTTTATCAAAAAACTTGTTCGATATTTTCACCACTCAGTAATATATTTTTGGTTTTAACAATTAACTAAATTTTTCAAAAATACTTTAAAGAGGTATTAATCTTTATAGGCGTTGCAATATAATTTTATAATTTTTCATTTTAATTTCAGATATTTATTTCTAATAAATAAACTTTATTTATATTTTGGAAACTTTTATTTGAAAATTATGAATTTAAAAACCAATGATATCTGAAAGTAATAATTTTAAAAATTGAATTCGACAAGTGGATCAGACTGCTGGTATGATCCAAAAAGTCAAATATAAACCAACTGAGGGAGCGGATATTCTATTGTAAAAATTTTAAAAGTTTATGTAGATTTATTAAGGACTTGGATAAAAGGACAAGATAGAGGTCTGTTTAAGAAGTGGCAAAAATAAAAAGATTTGATTGAAAATATTGCATTCTTGAAATCATCCATTGATGAGGATTTCTCTATAACAAGCGTTAAAATCTAGTTTTTAAAATTAATTTGGAATTTATGTCTGTTAATTTACCAATAAAAATGCAATAAGTTAATTCTTCATTATTCTCTTAAAAGAATTACTAATGTAGATGTAAAATCTATTACAGAAGATGTATCAATATAGAAAAATTTTATTTTTTAGTCGCTAAAAATATAATAAAATTATTATTATTTACTTTATACAATAAATAAATTAATAGATTGATTAAATGTACGAAAAGACATCTTTGAAGGTCAGTAGATTTATTTAAGATACAAAAAAATTCATAACACTATAAAAAACATTCTTTCTTCGGATTTTATCTAAGACTTATCCAAAGTTCATATTTTCTCTGAAATTTTCTTTTGTGTAATAATTGAAAACAAAATCTTAGTTCAAAATTAATATCATTCTTAATATATTTTTAATATATATATTTATTATATTAAGTCAATAAAATTATTATTATTTATTATTATTATTATTATTATTATTATTATTATTATTATTATTATTATTATTATTATTA
>JBBMKC010207565.1:0-13370 GCA_037834085.1 Bipalium vagum
AAATAAATAAATAAATAAATAAATAAATAAATAAATAAATAAATAAATAAATAAATAAATAAATAAATAAATAATAATAATAATAATAATAATTATAATAATAATAAAACAGAATATAGTAAGATTTTAGTAAGAACATTTATGTTACTTTTTCAATTTGCTATGGAGACATCATCAACTGAAGCATAAAACTCCGTCGTCCAAACTGATAATTCTGGTTTTGGATGATTTGCTCTTGAAAGAAAAAGAAAGGATAGATCAATAAAAAATTGAAGATAGCGATTAGGAGAATTGCTTAATAAAACTTTTCTCGAATGCAGAAATAATAGTAAAAGAAACAAAACTTTTAAATTTTAGACGTTTACATTCTAGAAAAATTTAATATTATATGAAAATGCGTTCTGAATGATTGAAGTAAATTTTTTTATTTGAGAGACACAAGAAAATATTTTTTGTGGAGAATTCTAACAGGCGGTGATGACTTCAGAGAGTGGCACATTTCAAAATATAACGTTTATGGTCAGCAATTTTGTGAAATATGGAGTCATGCTGCAGATGTTGCATTCAATGAAGAGGAAATACTTTTATTGTGCAACATGGTTATGTATAATGATTATTGATGAACAATATTTCCTCACCTTTCCTTGTTATTATCATCACTAAACCAAATAATATCAGTAAACCTAATAGTATTAGAAAGAGAAAATATTTTCATGATACTATTCGGTGTTTTACATTAAATTATTAAAAGATCTAAACAAATAATCAAAGCGTATTTTACTTTTTCTAAGTACTAATCTTTGATTTTTTCAGTCATAAAATAAACATCAAAAATAACATAACCAATAAAACATTGATCAAATCATGAAACCGATGATACTATTCTAATGACTGAAAAAAAGATATATATAAAAAATAAAAAGATATTTACCGGATGGTCTTTTAAAAAATAATTCTGTAATCGTCACCAGAAATAAATAAATAATTTTATTTTCAATATTACTTTTTGAAAAGGCTAAAGGTATATCGTTTTCAGATTCTTCGAGTAGTGAGGCTTTATCCGTCTATTCATCGTCAACCAATGTCACTGTCAATGAATTGATTCTTAATGGTTCTATTGGTTTTTTGAAAGAAAGTAAAGAATTAAGCTTCTTTCAGATCTAGAGAAAACGCCGATCGATTCTACTCCTGGAAACTTTGAAAAGTTTCTTAAACAAAGAGAAGAAAACAAGCTGTCTTTGCCTAATAATAGTAATGGACTCGGTAATTATCATTATTTATACCATTGATATCATGTTTACTTGGAATTATTTGGAATCTATAAAGGGGTTGGTAAAGAGAATTGACTTATTATGAATATGATACCATTTATTTTAAGATGTTAAACACTCATAATTTTTCTTCTTTCAGACCAAAGCGTAAGTCTGAATAACGAATTATCAGAGACTGCTCAAAATGAAAATCCTGTCAATATTTCCAATACTCAGGAACAAATTGGAAGTTAAGAATATATTGTAATCGTCACATTATAGGTACTTTAGGCATACGTGAATCGAGTTATACTGAAGATACGTCTTTATCGTCGTCAACCTCAAGTTACTCAGAAGAAATCAAGCGTTAGTATATTTAGTTCATGGATACCTCTATACATTTTAAACATAAAAATTTATACTTTTTATCATCATAATTTCGATTTTATATCGGCTGTTAAATAAATAAAATGGTTCTTAATCTTCAACTTATAACGGACATTTTATTTATCCAAATAAAATCCACTGCTACGCTTCTTCAAACAAAAATTACAAGTTTATTTATTCCGGCAGAATAGAAATCGAGAGTTTGGATGGTGGCAGTAAAGGAGCATAAAAAAATCACCGTAGCCTTCAGTTAGTACAGATTTGGATTAAGAAAATAATTCGAAATGTCCTGTCAGTCTAACCATTATGTACAACGTTAGAAATTGTTGTAGGGGATTCACATTTTATTACAAGCCTTAATTTTATCAAGAAAGAATTCTTTTTAATTGAAAAGAAAATATAAATCTGAGTCTTTTTGCAACGTCTTCGAGACTCGCTTATTGCCTATTTCTAAACGGAAGTATCAGATGAACATGTATACGTCGTCTCTTTTTAAGTCTTGAAACATCAGTTCCGTTAAGGAAAGCCTAAGTTTTTTAAAAATTTTCTTCATTTATAGCAAAATTTTCTCACATTGTGAAAAGATAATGAATTCCATCATATGAAAAAGAATTTGGTTTGAGAAGCTATCCAATCTTCATAACGCCTGCAGTGTTTCACCTTATGATAGCTTTCTATATTCTTTGTTTTACATTTCAAAATTTCTGGGTTTGAACTTTTAAAAACGTTTCGGAAATTTTATGTTATCTTTCTTAAATTGAAAACCAAAGGGTAGTTTCCTGCAAATGTCTTTTTCAGAGAAAAGATTTCGTAATCTAAAATGTAAAATACTGCATAAGATTTCTCAAATTTATAAAATATAAATAGATAGCGCTTAAACAACCCTTCAGATGATAACACAAATTGCAGAAAATGTTTTATTCCCAAATTAAGTCCATGACGAACAGGCGGGCCATACCTACATACATAAAAATGAATAATTTTCCCATTATTTTCAACCCTTTGCTTTTATAAAAGATTCGTTTTACCATAAAATTTTACGACTTTGAAGATTATAAATATTGATGATCGGTGATTATATATCACGAATATCGAATATCATAATATTGGAAATATTTTTCTATCATTTATCTCAGGGTTAGTAATAATAAAATATTACGATTTACTGAGAATTTTGTTTTAATTTATTCACCGAGATTGATATCATTTACCATTGTTCAAAAATTTTTTGATATTAAAATTTTTATCATATCCTCCATAGTTTTATAAATAGAACTGGACATGATGATACTTTTATTATTGATACTTTGAATTGATCAGTCAAAGCAGTATAAAACCTCCCTCAATACACGTATCAGGATTTTTATATAATATTTTATTAATAATATTAAATGAAAAATTATGTATAATTTTACAGCTATACTGCGCCAAGGCGAATCAATTGAAGATATTGAAAAATATATACCTTTGCAGGACAATGGTACGAATAAAATTTTAGTATATATATATTGCTTGCAGAACTGTTTCATGATTGGATATTATTGTAACATATTACTTTCTTTATGGATAAATTATATTAAGTCTCCCACGTGAAATGACGGACTTAAGTTTTATTATTTCAAAGATCTGTTAATTAATTTTTATGATAATAATTGTTTTAATATATCAAACTGAAGTACCATTTTCGCCATTTTATATATTATTCTAAAAAGTAAGCAGTTCAATTTAAAATTAAACGTTGTTTTCTAAATTTTCCGAGAACATAGTTTTAACGCAATTTTCGAATTTGCATTCTTTATGAATTCAAGCTTCATCATAATGAATTATATATTAATTTCGCATGGAAGATGGTTCTTTAAGCTAAAGATCAACACAAATATATTTTCAGAAATTTAAATACTAACAACATTCAAAATGATGAAGTGGAAGACTGTCGTAAGTAATGACCATTTGAAAGCAAAAGTTGAAAGAGATACGAGAAAACTGTTAAAATTTTAATTGCGATATTGTCGGAGCAACATCCGATAGAGCATCTGTCATGATCAAATTTGGAAAGGAACGGAATTTTTTCATCAATTCTATTTAGCCAATTGTATTTATTTAAGAGTATATGAGAAAAAAAGAGAATGAAAAATGCACTTTGAAAGACAAAGAAGATAATCAAAAAATCAAGACTGGAAAGATTATGATATTTCTTAGACATGGCTTTTGACTCTGAAAGAAATTGTAATTCTTTATGTGGTCCAGATATTAATAAAGCTTTTGGTGAAATAATTTCCAAAGTTAGAAGAATATGCGAACTCTTTAGGAAATCTCCATTGAATAACGAATATTTGCAAGAAATATCTAAGAATGATTCAAAAGGAAAAAAATCAAATTTATATTAGATACTTCCACAAGATGGCATAGTGTTATTACAATGATTTCTAGATTCATAGAATTAAGAGGTAGTATTCCTCGTGCTTAAAGAGCTTGTGAAATCGGTGAAACTATATCAGACAAGGAGTGGGAATCTTTGGACGTTCTTCTAAACACACTCCGTCATTTTGAAATAACTATTAAAGGGTTTTCCTCGGAAGACCTTTCACTATTAAAAGGCAAAAATCCAATTAAATTTATTTTGAAAGAATTAAATAGTACCTGTTCTGTCTTACACACAAGACTGAAGAACAATTTGATTGAAGGTACAATTCGAGACGGATGAATGAATTTATTGGACTAGTACTTTATCTTGAAGCTCCTGATTTTGTAAGAAAAAATAATTTTTCAACACCTTTCTTATTGCCAAATTTTGAACTTCAAACATATGGATACATTTCTGATAGATAAGATGTTTCGGAACCAAGATGACGTTCGAATCCTGAGTCCAGAAATCTTGATTTCTATGTAAATGGAATTTAAGTTATTGTCTCGATCACGGAATTGCATTGAGAACAATGAAAAATATTTAATGAAAAAAATGTGTGCTCACAGATCTTTTTGATGTAGTTTAGTCACATTTCATTTGGGACAACCTGATAATAATATTTTTGCAATATTTCTCAAAATTTAAGAATTATACTGAAGTTCTCTTTATTCTAGATATTTAATAGGTTATTATATTATTATAAGATTTTATTTTGCTTAACGTTTATTATATTATTATATTATATTCATATTTCGTCAATCCAAAATTTAATTTGAGCTTTTAAATATCTTTTGACATTTGATGATATAATCCGATAGATAAAAAAAGAGTTCTCTGTAAGATGTTCGATAATAAAATGATTGAAGTCACTTTGTCTACTGAAATCGGATTTCTTTTTCCTTAATTCTGTTATATTTTGTAAAAACTCTGATTGATAGTGATCCGATCTATGAAATCTGATATGAACTTATAAAAGTTAGATCATCATACACTTTCGATTCTGGAAAAAACATTGATAAAAATTTAAATCTAGAAATTTCTTTATTAAAAATAGTAAAGGATAATTCGAATATTGTCTAAAGAATATTTATAATTTCAAAAAATTGAATGTTTACAAATGTATTTTTTGTTTTAATTAATAAAAGAAATTTTGGTTAATAAAACAATATTTTCATCGCATGAAATAATTATATAATATATATAAAATGAAAATATCTCTATCATTTAAACAAAAGTTTAATAAAATTAAGAATTTGAGATATTTAATTATCCATTGAATCTTCATTTTCAGATCAGAATAATTTGAAAAGAAGTTCAGGATTTGACAGCCAGTTA
Source organism: Bipalium vagum (assembly GCA_037834085.1). Lineage (NCBI taxonomy): Eukaryota > Metazoa > Platyhelminthes > Tricladida > Geoplanidae > Bipalium > Bipalium vagum. The sequence continues at coordinate 5,380 of JBBMKC010207565.1, forward strand.
AATGTATTATATGATCAAGAGAATGACGGAAGTGAGCCAGTTCAATATTTTTTGTTATTTTCTAAATTAATTAGTTCTTTTAAAGAAGCTCTTGTTGAATGAGATTTAAATGTTTGTTACTAATGTTTACAATGTTGCTAATCAAATATTTTTCTTTAACCAATCTTTTTATAGAAAATCTTAAAAATATAATAAGAATATAAATAATATTTATTTTCACTCTAACATTCCTAAAAATCAATTTTCATCAAATTAAATCATACTTTCACAGATGGATAAGTGTCGATAATTTTGTCTTTATTTAATAATTATTTTAATAATTATATATTAATTTAAAAAACAGAAAATTATAAAACCTAAAATTTATTTATATTTTTTGAAGGTTTAAAAGTCCTTCAAAACGTTTTGTTTTTAAATAGTACTCAAAAATAAAGCGAATTAAGTTGAATTTCATTGTTATACAAAGATTTTAAATTAAGGTATATACCGGCTGTATCAAAACCGAGGAAATAAACAAGAATGTTAATTTTGAATGAAAATACATATTCTTAGAAGCTACATAAAGACAGGTTTTGTTTAAATGAATAATTGAAAAATTATATTTTAAGTGTATATATGAATCTAAATTTGAGAACTAATCCAATTTGATATTATCGTGGTGATGGTAATTCTCCTAAAGCTACAATTAGGGAAATCAAAAGTCAAAGAAATTTAATTAAGGACTCATTTAAATGTTATGCATTATCCAAACATGAGAAGCTTGAGAAAACTGGAGGTGTTTTCAATATACCTCATTAGCAGTGTTATTTGATGATTGAACGTAAAACTGCCATTAAATGTGCAATTGGTGATATGGTTTGTAAGACTTGCGTTATTATTATTATTATTATTATTATTAAATTATCACGGGAAACTAATAATCAGAGTACCTGTCAGAGTACATCGAATTTCAAAATAAGAGAAGTAAAAATTTTTAAAAATGCAGCTGCTTCATGAGCTGACACCAGATGGCCATAATCAACTTGTTAATTTTTGTCTGTGGTTTTTGCAGAATCTAGATATCTTGTAAAAAGATTTTTTGGAGTGATGAAGCGTACTTCCGCCTGAATTTTGAAATTTGTCGATACTATGGTCGAATATAATGTAGAATGTGTACACGAGTACTTAATTAAATATCTTTGATTTCCATTTAAGAGAATTGTCACCGGCATAATATCATCGAGTTAAATCAGTTTTCCAATCTAAATTCATACCTAAATTTAAAATATTTTTCATCAGTTATTCATTAAAACAAAACCTAATTTTATGTAGGTTCTAAAAATAAATAGATTTAAACTGCTTAAATTAGAACAATCACAAATTAGACAATAGTATAATAGAATTTAATATATGAAAATTGTAGAGAACTTACTATATGGTAAAGCAGATAATGATAACAGAAGCTTTTCCACATCATCAGATGAGAGCATATCGATGAAAGGTTACTAATTATGTTCTAAATTAATAAAGTATACTCTCTATTTAGAAAATTTCCAAAATCCCTCTGCTGGAGATAAAAAAGTTTTAAATTCAGAACAAGGTGAGATGATTTTAATTGGAAAAACCCATTGATATATTTATCAGAGAAATTCCACATACTAAGTGAAACATCGACAGATGAAACGTCCCAAAGTAACATTTTCTCTTAAGATTCTTATTTTATTTTATTAATGTAGAAATTATTAAGCCCCTAAGACCTATGGATGAAGGAAAAGAAAATTCCTATACGGAAAATCATGTAAATTCTCCAAGGTCATCTTCAACACCAGTAAAAGGTTAAACTGTAACTTAAAATGTTTCATTTTTATAACAATACTTCCAGTTCGCTCATCTTCAACTAGCATTAGTAGTGATAAGTCTTACTCGAGTTCAGAAGGTAATTCCGAATTTATCTTAAAGATTTATTTATCATCCATTTTAGAATTGGCGATTGTTGAGAAGACAGAAGACAGAAACCCTCTGGTTGACAGTTCGATAACTAATAAAGAATTGCAACCGAAATCAAAAAGTAATTCTGAAAAAAATATTATTTTGTTTTAATTCATAGGTAAAGAAAAAACCCCTCCCTCCAGTAACAGCAATAGTTATAACTCCGTCTCAAGCTCGAACAAAAAAATTATTCCTGAAAATGGTTTTAAGATATAAATATTGATAAATATTTTTCATCATTTATTAATTTTTGTAAGACTCCCGGAGAAAAAACTACAAATCAATCGACAGAGAGGAAAAGCTTACCAAATTGGATCCTGCAAATAGGCAGACTTCACACAAACCAAAAAAGTGTAATTTTATATTATTGTCAAAGCAAAGATTACAAAGGTTTTGTAGATTTATCTTCTTCAGTAGGGCAAAGTAATTCATTAACAGATAAAAACGAAGACGATGATTCTCGAAATGGTTTATTAACCTTTTTATATTATTTAAGGAATACGATTTCTGTAGGACTTAATAAAGTTAAATCAAAGTCAATCGACAGAGAAGAGAAATTCAGAGAACCGTTTATAGGAAAATATAAATCTTTACCCGTACCGAGAAGGAGTACAAAGTTCATTATATGTAATGTTGATATATGAATAATGTTTAGACGAATCGGACTCCTCCAGCGACAGAGATTCCGACAGTAGCCTAACCATTTCGACGTCCGAAGATGAGATGAGTGGTGATGGTTGTATTCTCGTTATCATCTTCATAATTAATAATTAAAACTTCAATTTCGTCAGAAATTAAAAATGTTGGACAGAAATCATTGGAAAGGGAAGAAAAGATCGTGAACCCTTCACTTAATAACAAACACAATTTCAAGCCTGCCACAAAACAATGTAATTAAATAATAAAATACATATATATCATTTTACTTGTCTAAAGATACGAAAGATTCTTCTAGTCAAAACGAGTCCAACAGTAGCACATCCGTATCAAATGACGAGCTGAACAATCTAAATGGTTTTAATCATCCCAATGTAAACTTAGGAACATTTGACTAAATTTTTGTAGAGACTAAAAAACCCGAACCGAAATCTGTGAATGATGAAGAAGAAAAAAAGACAGAGCCATTGAAAACAAATCATTATAGATCAGGTTTTACAATTATTGAGTTGAACTATTTAAAGTTGGATCAGATCATTCCAGTGGTACTGATAATAGTAGCGATACTACTGCTTCGTTTACATCTGATGAGGAAATCAATCAAAGAAAAGGTTTCATTGATAATCTTATATATCATGATTCAAATTCGTTTCAGAACAACAGAATTCTCTCCAAAAATCAATAGACAGAGAAGAAAAAATAAAACTAGATCCGTCATCTTTTCATAAAATCAAACCCACTCCCAAAAACAGTAATTATATTATAAAATTATAAAATGTCATTATATTCTTTAGATGGACATCACTCGTCAGGTGACAGTGACAGTGACAGTGACAGCAGCACATCTCTTTCAACTACAGACGATGAAGGTCATTCTAAACAAGGTCTTTTTGTCTTGAAAGCACATTTTGTTTATTTTATAAAAATTATAATCATTCAGAAGTTGAGAAATCAAAACTCAAAGTTAACGATAAATTGGAGCGCATGGAAAGTGTATCGTCGAAAAGTAATTTTAAAATATTTTTAATAATAATAAAAAAAATAATTTAAAAAAAAAAAATAATAATAATTTTTATTTAATATTTAATAAAAATAATAATATATTTAAGAATAATAACTTAAATCATAATTGTAACTTTATTTGAAGAAATAAAAATAATTGATGGAAATATTATTATAATTATTATGATATTATTATAATAAAAATGACATCCAGAAATAATTCAATGAATATGATAAAAAATTCATGAAGCGCTGAACCAGGAGTTCTGATGGTTTTCTGTATAAATCGTTATCAGCAAGTTCATGATAAAAGAATATTTTTACAAATTATTTATATTGTTTTGACTTCTCAAATAAACCAGATTCGTCGGCAAAAAATCAAACAGAAAATTCTATTTCCAATGAATCCAGGAATTCAAAGACAGGTTCTTCTTTGTCAGACTACTTATAGACTTTTAGATAAATATTTTCAGCGTCCAGCAGATTCCAACCGAAACCAGTTGACAGAGAAGAGAAATTTACCAAATCCTCGAAAGGCAATATTAAAAAATTGGCTCCTATTTCCAAACATGGTAAAATAAGTGTTGAAATACCCTTTTAACATGTGAGTGGTTTAGAGTTTTCCCATGATGATAGTGATACTTATTCTGGAAGCAATACATCTTTGTCTACCTCGAAGGAAGAATCTAAACATAAAACAGGTGCCTTTATTAGTTTAACTATTATGTTTACTAAGTCGTGATTGAGAAAATAATAAATAAATAAATATTAATACTTTACCATTCAGAAGAGAAAGATATGTCTCACGAAATCATAATTAATCAAGAATATTTATCAAAAGAAGGTTAATTACTCTAATTAATTAATTAAATAATTAATATTTTTTAATGATTTATAGCACTAAATCTTCCTGAAACAGAGAAGGCAACTGAAGACTCTGACAAAGGTTTTTATAATTCAGCTGAGTATCGATTATGGAATTAAATTTTAGCTCCCAAATCGTATTCGATAGACAGGCGAGAAAAGTTTACCAGCCTTGAAAATTCGAAATATAAAACTACAAAAAATAATTCTTTGAGTGGTTATAAAAATAATTATTTGTTTTATTGAATATTAATGGAATACTTTTCACAATTTAGGAGTCAAAATTGATGATAATCAACTTCCATCGTCGGAGCTCAATAATGAGGGCAAAAGTGGTTAGTTAAAATTGCAAGACATTAATAAATCAATAATAATAATAATTAAAATAATAATAATTAAAAATAAAAAAATAAAAAAATAAAAAATAATAAAATACTAGTTATTAGTAAAATAAGAAAATATTAGAAATTCGAATTTCATTTAAAATTAATTTAGATTAAAATAAATTAAAATATTAAAATAGATTAAAGAACGTTTACCATTGTGAATATATTACAACAAAAATTATCAAAAAAATGAATTTAATTATTTAATTATTGATTTAATTAAAATTTTATTTTATCAAACTTTACATTATTTATTATTAAAATATTTTTATTAAAATTAAATTTGATTTTTATTTTCTGCATTCTTTTTTAAATCGTTAGCTTATTATTCCAATAAAATTATTATTGACTTACAATTTTATACAATTTTAATTAAATTTTAAGTAAATTTATTAAATTTTTTTTAATATTACATTTTTCTATGGTATGAAAATAAATCTTTTTAAAATAAAAAATAAAAAATTGATTAATTACTTATAATTTAAAAGTTTCTTTCCCACATTATATTGGCTGCTTATCTTATATTTAATATTATAATTAATATGAAATTGTATGGCACACTACCAAAAAAAACACGATTTTTATAATGATTGTTCTAAAGAAATTATTTGTTTTAGGTTATTTGTTATACATATTATAATTATAGATATAAGTATGAACAAACCGTTTTTATTAATATATTATGAGTTATTTTATGTTTGCGTTACCTTTAATCTGTGTTATTTGATTTGTAAACAGTATAATCATGCATCTTGATCGGATCTCTTTTCATGCACTTCACGTTGAGTTGTTGAGATTATGAAGATAATAATAATAATTTCTCATAACTGCTCATAATAATCAACTGCATATTCTATCACAAGATGGTTCAGAGTGAACATATATATATATATATATATATATGGTATTTGATTCACAAAAGCGAGATAATATAATAAATGTGAGCAAGTATTATAAAAAATTTTTAACGGAAAATGAATAAGGTTTAAAAATTAAGATTCTCGTATATATTACATGTTGGTTGATCAAATATAAATGTGGTTTTTTATCAAAGCAAGATATATTTCAGAAACAACAATAAAACAGTTTCGATCCAAAAGAGATTCTCCATTATTGATTCTTTGTCATGAATGCCACTCTTATGAAAGTCTTCTGGTTGTAGTTCAAAAAATTGTGACACCCATATTTTGACCTCGTTTTTTATTAATGTTTTATTGTTCAAAGAATGCTGGAATTCGATCTGAATAAATGGTAATTCGATGAAGCTAGGTCTGGACTATAAGGTGGATAGCATAAAACATACTCTAAAACTTCGAATAGTTTGCTAAAAAATAATTACTTAAACAAATTAATTAAACAAAACCAATTTTTTTTAAAAAGTTATTAGGCCTTATAAGAGTGTCTTATATTAAAAGAACTCAGAAAAATAAACTTAAATCAGCACTTATATAAAGAGATGTATAATATTAATAAACAGAGAAACACGGTATTTAAAAAATATTATTAATAGATTACAAAGGCAATGAAGTAGAAATTTACAAGTTTAAAAGACTAAGACTTATCTGTTGTATACTATCAATAAATAACATAAATAATGAGAATTAAAAAATATTTAATCATAATTAAATTTATAAAGTATGATTGATAATTAATACTAGACAGTGAAAGTTTTTCGGAAAGCAACGATTCCAAAAGCACCTCCAAGGATGAAAGAAAGAAAGGTTAATATTTTATTAGATAAATAACGTGATAAAAAATAATTAATAAAAATTATCACTGTAAAGAAATGGTGGAAAAAATATTATTTAATGATATTTCATTTTTATTGATAGAAAAGTCTGTATCAATCAGTGCTTCAGATTTGATATCGACAACCTCTGAAAGTGAAGATGAAGAGCATGAGAGAAATGATGATAGAATAAACGATATCAATTTAGAGCTCGAAGGTAATTTGGTTTTTATTTTAATGTGCAATTAATCAATATGAGTTTTGTTTTATTGTTTCTGTTTTTAATAAGATATGGGTCATACCAAAAACAATAAAACTATGTAAAACATAATCATGTAAACAAAATAGTGCACTAGAATTGAAATGAAATCTGTCTAAAAAGAATAAAAGCTGCACTTTTCACCATTTTATACCACAGTCTGTCAATTACAAGGTTCGATATCAATGGAGCATGAAATAAAGAAATAAAAGATGTTTAATACCACACTTCACTTTATTGACATTTTCTACGTTATTTTTGATTGGAAATAAGATTTAAGTATCTTCAAGCCCTCATTGTTTTCGTTTATTTTAATTTCTGCAGATTTTTTGAATTGATTTAAACAAATTAAAGTGACTAAAATAAAAAAGTTCTCTCTAAATGCAAAAAGATATTCACATAAATCACATCAAAAAATTCACTGATCGGCTTACTTAACAATTTTATTAAAATAATAAATATGAATTATCACACTTTAAATTATGTGCCAAATTAATTTTAACATTTTATTTATATTAATTATTCAAAATATTTTTAATATTTTCAAAGTGATTTATTTCTTTTAAATTTAAGGACAATGTTTTTTATGACCTACAGCAATACCCATGGATTTTTTCTTGTAGCCTTGTGGTTTAACTTCATTTCTTCAATCTGAACTATTTTATTTGTACCACCTAATAAGATAGGATTTTTATCAAAATATATTTTTATATTCTCTATTAGTTTGGATCGAAATTTGTTAAGAACTGGTCTATAAATGTATATATGAAATAATAAATAGCCTACTTATATCAACATGTTTTATGATATCGCATAGTTGAGTACCATTATTGAATACACCATATTTAATCTCCGGTCGTTAGGTTTATAATTTCGTCGTACTGGTTGCACATATTAAATTATAATATGTGTAATATAATAATAATTTTATAAATAATCTTAATATAAGTTTAATTTATGCAATGTGTAAAAAATGACCTATTTTTATCCAATGTGTGAAATATGACCTGCTCATCACCCAGTGTGTATAATTTGACCTACAATATCGCAATAAGTAAAAAAACATTGTCCAAATAATCTAATAACGTAATAAGAAATATTTGTGATTAAAATTTAATGAAACTTA
>JBBMKC010207576.1:0-13368 GCA_037834085.1 Bipalium vagum
AAAAATTTTGTTCAAAACTATTGAAATGCGTCTATTTAAAAAATAAATTTATGATGTTCACAAGATTAAAACTATTAATTAATGTATATGTTAAATAAATAAAAATTATTTTATTAAATAAGAAATAAATTGAATAATTAAAAGGTAAAACTACGTGTTACAAAAATTTATCAAATTTTAATTGTTACATGTATCTTCGATTTTTTCCCCAAATTTTCCACACTTCTGTTAACAGGTAATTCGTTGAATAGTTAGTGGTTACAATAAACCCTTTCAGCAGTTTTGATGGAATTGTACCTAAAAATTCAAACATACAGGTGTGTCATTCCTGAGGATAATTTGATGATTTTCTAATGTTTCCACTAGGTTTCTAGAAAATTTTAAGGTATCCATTTATCATTTGAGGTCAATCAGAAAAAAAATTTTTCTCTGCATGTGTTGTTAGAAGATAAGCACGATCGTCAGAATCTGCTTATAAAGATCATTTCTTGTTTATCACGGCAATTAGTGAAGGTAAAGCTTCATATATATTTTTTGAAACATTGGTTTTTGATCGATAGGTTTATACACGGTCTCATCTTGTCGATGCATTGTTTTCCATGCCAATTGTAACTTAGAATTTATTCATAATTTATCCACTATTACAAAACAAACTTTTACAATGATAGGTTTTGTGTTTTAGAAAACCTTTGATTATTATTTATTCTTTCATTCCGAAATGTCGATGTTATGTTTAACACTAATTGGGTCATGTTTATTTTTCAACCAATATTCATTTTCCAACCTGCTTTTTTCCAATCCAAAAAAATTTTTCTTTTTAAACATACAAAATGAATAAAGACAATAGAAAGACAATTGAAAAAATAAATTATTAATCAAATTTATTTAATATCTCAAATATGGCTTTTGGATTTTTCATTACAAAATTTTGGCTCCATTCGGCTTATCTTTATTCTGAACTTTGAGCAATTTATTTTAAAAATATAATTATTGATACTTCATCTAAGCAGTAAAAAATAATTCACAAAAAAGGCTAAATCAAATTATTGACATTAAATCGGTATAATAAAATATGGTTTTCCAAAATTGTTTATCCTTTTTTAAAACATATTTAATCCACCAATGAAAACCAAATTAAAACGATTAAAGGGTATGTTGTATTTACAATTATATATTTTTTTCATAAAATACTTTCCTTTCGTCTAAAATTAATCTTTGTTTGTATATCAATATCCAGATTTTTTCTAGAATATTCAAATCGATATTTACTTGTTAACAGTCATTAAAAAATTTGATAAAAGAGGATTAAATATTTCGGAAAACCTTTTGAGATGACCTAAAATAAACAACAAATAGTATTTAAATAAAAATACAAATAGTGTAACAAAATAAATTTAAGAAATTTAATTTAAATATTTGAAGATTAAAAAGTACGAGTACGTAAATTTAAAATTTTAATATATTAAATTATAATAATATATTAAAATTAAAAGCATAATTATAAATTAAAAGTAAAATTTTTAATATAAAACATTTTGAAGAATAAATAATAAAGATAATAAAATTCAAATTATAATAGATATAAATTATTTACTTTTATAATCATGTTATAAAATTTTTTTACTAAACTAATCTTTTTATAAGTTAAGTATACAATTATAAGAACAATAATTAAATAATCACTTAATTTGTAAAGGTTTCACTAAGTTCCATGAGAGAAATTGTGAGATATATATAAATGATTTTCATGTTTTTTTTATTTTTTTTAAATTGATCTTTTCAGAATTTGGTAATTGAAAAATTATAATGAAAAGTTTTACTAATAATTTTATCTTTTGGGAATATATAAATATTAATAAAAGGAATCATAAATTATTTCTTCATATTTGTAATTTTTTGACGAAACTCTATCAGTTTTCTAAACCTATTTAATTTTTTAAAAATCAATAATGAATACAACAAGATTTCTCTATATTGAAAAATTTGAGACTAAAATCTCTTACTTTAGCTAACATTACGATTTTTTTCAAACCAGACAATTACAAGTTTTATATCAACGATAGCATATCATGTGTTGTTATTGGTTCTCATAATGGAGCTGGTATTCAACATATTTATATTACTTTAAAGAAAAGAAATGAAAATTATAAGTTTCATGGGTCTGTATTGAAAATTGATAAATTTTTCGAAGGAGGATTATATGATATACAATGTATTCACTTCACATCTCATTTTGAAAAGCTAGAAATTCATAAAAAAATTCTTGTTTATTGTAAGTTTAATAAATAAAAATGAATTAAACATTCTTAAATAAGTAAAATTTGTGAAGTTCAATTATATTGATTATTTTTGAAAAACAAAATGAAACCTTTCTATTACTAGATTATTAATAAATTCAAATAAATCGGCAGTAAAATGGATGCCATTTCATTGTTTCTTAAAGGTTTACAGTTGTTTTACATACTGTTTGTTTTATTTGAATGAAATATATTTCTCAAAACGATTTTAAAATATAAAATCTCAATATAAAATATTCATTCACTAAATGATTCGTTTTGTAAAAGTTTCAATCTTTATCTGCCCTGTTTAAGATCAGTTTTGTCTTATTCCAATAAATTAATAATTATTTTGTATTGGTTTGGTCTGTGGAGTTGTGAATAAGAAAACATCGCCAAAATTGATGACGAGGATGGATAATTTTTTATTATTGTACATAATTTCGCGTTTTTTGCGAATAAGTGTTAATTTATCTCTTTTGATTTGATGAAGTTGCAGAAGGTTCAACTTTGTTGGTATAATAATGATTATGATATTTATTATTATGAAATTTTTGAAATAATATTTAATATGGTCATCTCAGGAAATTGAGTGTTTTCCAGATTATTAATATCTATCGGTTTGTAATCTATATAAGCTAATTTTTTTTATAAATAATTTTTTTATATAAATATAATTAACTTTTTTATCTCAAATCCAAAATATTCAATCCATTGGGATCCCATATTAATTTAAATTTAGATAATACATTGAAATTCTAGATATACTAAAAATGAATAAAATATTTAATTTTATAGTTTTAATTATTACATTTTACAATACTTTTCAGTTGCTAATCTCTCTTTGGAGACTTCTCAAACTTGATTTTTATGTTTATTGATTATAGTTAATAAATTCAATTTTTTTGAAATATTCATGAAAGTATCAATAGCTTTTTACATTCAAAAAGGTTTTAATAAAAATAATATAATAATGAAATCTATTGTTACTTAATATTAAGTGATCTCGACTCATATATGGATTGATAAATACAATTATAATATTGGTGAAACGATAATATGTTTATCCAATGGATATCCACAAGAAAACTATAAATATATGTGGGAAGTTTTAGGCGGACCTACGAAATTTTTTTCCACTGTAAATGAGAAACTGAATTTTGAACAGATTTCATTATTTGGTATTTACAATATACGTTGTTCTTTGTCTTTCCATGATAGGAACAAGACATATTATCTGAAGAAAAGGTTTGAAATAAAATTAGGAGGTATTTTAATTGATTTTTCCTTCTTCGATAGCTAAATTTTGAAATTGAGGTTTCCAAATGAAATTAAAAGTCAGACAAACCTATATTCCTCCATATGATTGGGTTATTAAAATAATGTTATCGATTATATTTCTATATTGCATGGTATTCTTGGGATTTGCAAGATTTTTAACCTGCTCAAAATCAATGTTCAGGTTTCGCTTTCGTTTATTTAAAGAAGTGCGCTGTAATTTTTCTCCTTTTATAACAAACTTAATACCAACAACAATGAAATAATTTAATTTTAATTTGTTAAACATTTTTTCTTATTTTTTGTTCCCAAAAACATTAATAATGCTTTTTAAAAGGATATTGCTTATATTGTACAAAATGTTAAATACCCTATTTTCGGACTAAGACACATCATAAAAATGAACTTAGCGTAAAATATTTTCATAAATCAGGCACACTTTAACAATGAGTTGACTGATTAATTTATTAAAAATTTATTAATTTAAAGTTAAACTTGTATAACAAGATTTATTGTTCTTCATTATCTAAAATTTCACATCCTTTATATGAAGATCATCGTATCTTTTTAGTATTACAGCCATAATAAATCTTTTAATCACTGTTTAAACCTATACTTTCCTCCTTTTTCCATCCTCCATTGGCATAATGTGGAATAGGTTGGTTTTCGCTGTGAGTCAGCTGATGTGAAAGTATGGTCTCTTTCTACCACTCAATTTTCCAATTTAAATCTCAACTTTGAACTTTATGATCTATTGACAGTAATGTCCAGTGGTTGCAAAAGCTTCGTAAGATCATCAAGAATAACTACTAAACTTGAATAAGCAGGTCTTTACTTGCTGGCGGAAATCATCTCATTTTCGCAAATTTCTAATCATCAATTCGCATGTGCCATATTTTGCGACCGCTGTCTGATTCCATGTTTTTTGGATACCTTACTTAATTGCATTCAATTTAAATTCTGCATCGTATGAAATTCCTTTCATAGACTAAAAATTGATAGAAATTTAAAATATTTAATGAGAATTTGATAAATAGATTTAATATAAAGTGTTTTTTAAATTTTATGTAAAATAATTAAATACGCAAAGCGATCCGGATTATAAGACACGCCTGGTAAAATTAAATAAAAATCTGTTTTGAGGCGCACCTTTAGTCAGGAAAAAAATATGCACAAAAATATTATTTTAAATTTTTCAGTTTTAATTTTCAATAATTAAAAAATTATCATTAATAGGAAACAGAAAATTCAGATTTTAATTTAATAAAATTTAGAAAATATCTTTAAAAAATAAAAAAATTAAATAATTTAACATTTAATTTAAAACAAATGTGATTCATTCTTGAGTAAAAATTAACAAAAATTAAATAAATTAGTCATCATTCGAAATATTAAAAAAAAAAATTTCGAATCATTTTTTTGACCGATTCAGTCAAAAAAGAGACCTGAGGCGAATTCCCTACATTCATTCATTTAAATATAATTCAAAGATATCACCACAATCGCCCTTCATTGACACGATCTTAATCTTCAGTTTCTCCCAAATCGATTCAAATCTTTGCTTGTGAGCACCAGTCTCCCTGTCAGCAAAATTCATCTTGTGGTTGACAGTTAGATAAACATGATTTTCATATTTAAACATTTGGAAATAGGTTCTTCATTCATCAATCATTATAACGGAGCCACACTTAACGATTCCACTTATAGTAAAGTGGCGGATTATCTGTTTCCTACTAATTTCAAAAATATGTTTGCATTCTTTAAGTCGTTAACCATTCCAAAAATTCATAACTCATGATCAGGAGCACGCCCTTGGAGCACGCACATGGGTCCGCCAATCTTTTGGATTTTTCAAGAAAAATTTCCCTTTTTTCTCATTTCTGCATTGAATTTAAAAACGACAGATTTGAAACGCCCGTGCTTTAGTAACTGACTTTTGTAATCTACCCAGGGCCCAAAAATTATATAAATGGACACTATTTATATGTATTTTTAATTTCTCAAAAAAGGATTTTCTTCTAATAGAATAATATCTATTGTAATTTATGCAATTTTTTGTGTAGCACCGCGATTTTCTTTTTGATGTGCATTCCTTGAATATCGTGCCACAATCATCGCATTTATCTAAAATCTTTAATATTATTATTAATACTATTATTATTATAAAATACATGATAAGAATAACAGACTGTTTTCTCTTAAAAACATAATTGCATCGGATGGAAAACCCATCACTATGCTGTTTATTAATTTTACATTCATTTCTTTATTATCAACATGAAAAATTGAGATCAGTCAAAAAAGAGACTTAATAGTCATTTCGGTCTTTTAGTTAAAAATTAATCGGAGATACCGGGATTCTAACCCGGGACCTTCACATGCGCATGGAATGCTCTGACCGCTGAGCTACATCCCCCGACTAATTTTCAATTTATCTCACACGGTCAAAATAACATGATCCGGTTTTTCTTGAAATAAGTAACGCTTATAATTTGGGCAATTTTTGACTCAAAATGCAACTTTTTTTAGGTTTATAAAAATTTCTAAAAACAAGATTTCAAATCCATGCGAGTAAATCGGTAAAAATTTATTGTTGTAACTTTTTTATAATTGTAGCTATTTGCAACATTGAATAAATATTTATAGTTTTTTTTTAATTTAAATAATAATTTTAATATATAAATAGCGTTACTTAAGTCGTTCATGTTTTTAATAATACTAAATAAATCAATAAAATTTAAAACCACTTTCAAAAATCTTTAATAATTTTTCACGATTAAATGAATTAATATTAGAATTTTTTTTCAATTACATTCAAATCTCCTTTCTCTGCCGCCAGCTTGTTGTAACCCAATGGAATGGCAACGATGGTTTTTAAAAAGGGTTTTATTTTCTCAAGTTACTTATCAGTCAAAAGCTTTCAAGAACCCGCATTTTCTTTTGGCGGTTCACGTGTATCTTGTTATCTAACTGTTCGCACGCTTGTATCACACCGACTGTATCGTCGACTGATTTGCTTGTTGTAGTTGTTATCTGGGAGAATGATCGCGTGTTTGACCTTGACAAACAAAAATACAGACTTCATGATTCATACCTTTTAACAGTCACACAATAGTGGCATAGTAAATTTATTTTTTATTTAATTTTGTCGGAACCTAGTAATCGCGGTATAATAGCGAGAGTGGCATAGTAGTGAGGGGATTTAGTAACGACATTTGAATGTAAATTTATTAAAATCTCAATTATTTTTAAAAATCTCAAAAATTTAAGCTAACAGTTTAACGTGGATTTTTTATCCTTTAATTCTTTAAAAATCGTATTATATGGTGCTAATTGTTCATAGAATTGGCAACTGCACTCATAGTTATTCCTGCTGTAGACCAGCGATGCAAGAAACTTATATAATGGTCCATGTTTTTAATAATTATTTGTTTGATCGATTTGAAAAGCAAGATTTCCAAAGCAGTTTGTTTTTTGACTGTGCTATCCATTAAGCAGTAACAATGAGGCCCGGGATTTCTGATCGGTTGATAATGACCAGTTTCATCAGATTTTGCAGAAATATATCTTTGATTGATATCAAGCTTAATCCACTGCAAGCATTTATGGAGTATAGGTAGGTGCAAATACTGATATATTAGTGTCTGTCTAATCGTATAGAGATAGTTTTGTCAGTAATAACCTCCAGTGTGTTTGGGTCTCACAAATATTTTATTGGGATCTGATTTTTGGACTACCAACTTTTGCGTAAGTTAATGTTTTCGGTAGCCACTTATCAGTTAAATTCTTTCTGGAGACTGGTAATGTCAGATAGTTCCACCAAAGCTCTTAGAGCACCATATTCACTGGGCTCGTGTTGGAAGCATTCATTACTTTATGGAAGTACACGACATATCGATCGATAAACTTAAAACTATCATATAAAGCTGTGAGTGCTCGGGTATTTTCACTAATGAGATAGTTTAATTCTAATCTTTGCCCTTCATATTTGGTGGTTTCTCAATACTGGTAGGATAGACAGTGATTATATGAAATTTAGAAAAAGAATAGAGTCATAATTCCCCTCTGTATCTTTTTGTATTTGTCAATTTTTAGCAGTAGCTTATTTGATTTTCAGTTTACTGATATGTTGGGATAATTGAGTAAGTTTTAATACTTTAAGTTAATAAAAATCTCAACTGAATCCCTCACTACTAATTGAATTCACGATCTTACACTAATAATAAGTAATACAATAAAATTTATTTTCATAAAAAATGTTTGTACAAATGTTTGTTTCTCAATCTATATATCAATTCAATGCATGGATATTAAAAAAAACAAAATACATAAGAGAATGAAAGTTATTACTAAATTTTTCAATAAAATGAGCTTTGTTTATTTATTCACATTAGGATTTGTTAAAATTATAAAAAGCATTTAGAATTTTTGAAGTGATTTTAAATTTTTTTAAGAATTAATTTAAAAATGTAATTTTACTTTAACTTTTTTAAAGTTTAATTTTAAGATTAGCAATTATTTAATTTAATAATGAATATATATAATTTCAGAAATTCATCTTTAATAAATATGTTTTCAAAACCGAAAATGAAAATGAAATTGATTTTCTTAGATTGAAGGCTCATTTATTTATCATGTCTTATTATTATAATAACCATGTGTATGGAAATGAACACTCTATCATAAATAACCAAATTATTTCCGAAAATTCATCTATTATTAATTTAGACGACGTTTTGACTGCTATTTTTGCTTGAGAAAATATCAAAAATGGCCAATAACACGAAATCATTAAGAACTCAAAACTATTTTCCGTCAAATGTGAGAATTTTTCAGGAAAAGTTGTCTGAAATAAATGTTTGTAGTGTTGGATTATCATTTAATGAGAATAATACTTGTATTATAGTAATTACAGTTAGTACTATCAATTAAACCATGTAAAAATGAGATCATTACTAGATTTTCAATTAATCATAATTACGAACAATAATTTTCAGATTGTTAATAAGAAAATAAATAATCAATAGTTATTTAATATTCAAACTACCAATAAGTCGATCAAGTTATTTTATGCAAGAGAAAATTAATTAAGATCAAAAAATAAAATTAAATTAAAACAAAGCAAAAATATTCTTACTAAACGAGACCAATTTCAGATTCCCGGTCCGTTTGTTGAGATAATCGGTTCACTCAGAAACACCGTATTCTGAGGTGGATTTGAACAAGGTTATATTTATTCTGACTGAATCAAACTTTGATAACATCTATTTCTTTTAGATTAACCAGAAAGGCTTTCGTGGTTAATGTCAGACGTCTATTCATATCTCTTTTATTGACTAAATAACAAATTTTCTTTTCTTCGTGGGAAATGAAGGAAGGGTACGGAATTTCAGTGAGCTTCAAGTCAGACTTCTGGCATTCTATCTTTGATTTTACAACTGAAACAATAATTATTAACATTGCCGTCAATATTTCCGTTTTACTAAAATTTATATGCGACAAGTGTTCTCTTCAAATCAAAATTTCTGTATTATTTCATCCAGATTCCCTATGTACTTTATCAACTCTTCTCATAATTAATGCTATGCCAACCATGTGTTTTCATCAACATACCTGTCTCTTACCTTTTTTTTTCAAATGCCAATCTATTAACAACCTTGGGAGATATCTTTTAATATAATAAATAAGTAATATAAATAGATCATACTATTTACATTTAAAACACTGAATCTTACCGTCAGTATTCACATCATCTCTCTGAGGTGGATTTTTTGACGAACATGTTTCTTTCAAATGTCCTCTTTTATTACTTTTATTATTTTTATTTACTTTTCTTTTATTATTATTCTGACTAATAAGTTGAATATCTGAGATGAGGTTTTCAGTCGCGTCATTCGCCCTCTTCTCTTTGAGGATTTACCACTCGTTCTTTTCGGTATTGAGACATTGCAGATGTTCGGATAATAATATGTCTCTGATGGAGACATGTTTTTTAAGACAGAGTGGTCTAATCTTAAGGCAGCTTCCGAGCGCGTGTAAGGCCGTTTCTTCGGTTCGTCCACAGTTCTGTGACAGGTCTTCATGCATTTTCTGTTAGTTTGTAGGTCGTTGGTTCTACCTTTATGAATAAAGAACTACTCCTGTCAACTAAAGACGTGACCGTTTATAATTCTTCTGTTCAGTCTTGAATTCGAAGCGATACAAAGGGCAGAAATTCCTGCCGTTCGCCCATTTCCAAAACCTCGAGATGGCGATATGTTTATGAAGAAATGGACATAATTTCTTCGCATTGTTGATGTCGAAGACTGTCGTGATGTTTTCGATCTGAATGGGGGTGATGATTTGAAAATTCGGATGGCCCCATTGTAGTTTGATGAGAATTTTGTTTCTTTTTTCGAAGTACAAGATGGCCATTGAGATTTTCGACCACCATAATCTCTTTATGTGGCTTTTACGGGCATTTTGAATAAAGGTGAGTGCCTATTTTTTAAAATCTCGTTCTCCGCTAGGTTCTGAATAGCTTGGAAGGCCAGTATTTATAGTCTTTGATCGAAAGAGTTTATCATTTTGTCTAGTTGCACAATCAATTGAGTAATTTATTCTTCGATCATAGAGGTAATGTCTAGGCCTTCGGCGTCAACCGGGCAGTAGATATATCCCATTGGAGTGTTAGGGGAGAGTCCTATTAATTCGCGAATTTTTTTTCGGATAGCAAAGTTCAGGCTAAAATGCTTTCCTTCGGAAACTGGTTTTATCAGAACAAGTTAAGGTAGGTTTAACTTATGGTCGTTTTGTAATTCCTAAAATAATATAAAGCATGAATCAGGTTTAATATCGCAAAATTAAAACGGTATAATCTTTGATAATAACTTGAATTGGTAGATAATTTTTTAATATCAATCTAATTAATCCAAAATAAAATCAACTCAATGTGAACAAAGCGCGGTTTGCGTTATCAATTTTTCAAGCGTTATAATGGCAATAGGATGCTGACAATAAATTATTTTTTAATGCAAAATTTGGTCAGGATGACAGTTGCGTTTCAAATACCAAAATTTAAAAGAAAATGGATTGAAATTTTTGAAAGAATCTCGGAGAGACATGGTTTGAAACTATTCAGAAACTTTAAGAGAAAATTATCAAACCTCGAAGAATGATGTATATGCTTATGTTAAATAATAAATCTTTGTCTGTAGATCTTAAATATATTTTGTTGTTCTCGTTTAACTTTTATAGCTACAAATAATAATTTAATTTTGCGACATTAAACCTGGTTCATGCATTATTAACTTGGAATGTACAAAATACTTGTAGGCTTTGATAGCCTGTCAGGGGGCTAAATCAAGTTTTTTACTGTTTTCCAATATATTCGTAGAGGTCTTTGGTAGTCACCGTGAGGGTTTCTGTGTATTTTAATCCGTCTATCAATGCCAAGATAACGGTACCATTCGATATGTTTAGTGATAGTCGCTAGTTGTGTTTCGATCCTGGTACGTGTCCAGTTTGTGTGTAGGGGGTGTATAAAACAGCTCACTTTTTTGGGTTGACTTGCATGCCGAGACATCTGATTTTCGTGTACACTGTGTCGATATTTGAATCGCGTAGCAGATAATCGCCGTTTCAGCATATGCGAGGATATACTAATGCTGTTACCGAATCTACGGTCCATTTCATTGAGCACAATGTTGATCGTAAGCCTTGACTGACCCCCTATTGATGTTAATTTGTTCTTCGCATGAAATCTTGGTCGTGCACCGGCGTACAGACGTTCGAGCAGTCGCTGCGAATGCTTATCTATTCCCATTCTTCCCAATATTTGTAAGAAGGCCTAGATGGAAATGCTGCCGAAGGCGATGTGTATCGCTTGTTTCTCAGCTGAAGCTTATTTTATGAAGATATTTATCAGGAAAATTTGCTCACTGCAGCCATCAAAACTACCAAGATTTTTTTGATTGATGTGCATTAGGCCGTTGCGGGTTATCCAGTGTACCAACTGCGTAGTCAGGTAAGTTGTAAATAATTTATAGCTGTAGTTCAGGAAAGCGATTGGATCCATTTTTTATTGGTTTCGGGATTAATCTTGTTTCATAGTTCTTTCATAAATCTCTGCAGACTCCAGTATTCATGATTCAGCTGAAAATAAACTTTAAAATCCGACTCCACGGTTCATTTTCGCTATTGTCTGATCCTGGTGTTGAGTGAACGTTAGTGTTTTTTTCTACCTGTTGTGATTTCCCGGGCTGAAATGAGGTAAAAACTGATTATAGAGTTTACATGTGTTATTGGGAAATTCTAGTCTGGGTTACGTGGAATAATTGATTTCTTTGAATATTCAGTTGTTATGGCTTCCACTGTAGGCTTCCACTGTAGGCCTTTCTTCAGGTATGGGCCGCATCTCTTTTAATGAAATT
Organism: Bipalium vagum; assembly: GCA_037834085.1. Taxonomy (NCBI): domain Eukaryota; kingdom Metazoa; phylum Platyhelminthes; order Tricladida; family Geoplanidae; genus Bipalium; species Bipalium vagum. Next base: position 11,966 of record JBBMKC010207576.1, read on the forward strand.
CGACTCCACTATTGGCGCAAAGATTGCTTAAGTGACATCAAACTGTTGTGTGGTCTACTACAGTCCCTGGCCTGCAATATTGACCATATGCTGTAGTCCATTGGATTCTGACCCACAGAGTATGGTGGCCATTTCGCAGATGTGATAAAGTCCGGAAAATCGGATTTACACCACTCTGGAGTAGCTTTCGACCTGTAGGCTGGCGCTGAGTCCTGTTAAAAAGCCCAATCATCATCACAGAAAAATTGTTGGGCTCAAGGATGTACCACAGTCTCCAAAATATTCCGGCGATATTTTTTGTTCATTTTCATTCATTTATCAAAAGTTAAGAGTGTTTTGCCACTAACGCATATTCCGGCCCAAACCATGGCTGAATAAGGTTTTTGGAGAACCTTAGTGGAGCTTGTAAGGTTTCAGGTCATGGCAAAATTGTACACCTATGAATGGCTAATGTCGGTCTCAAGAGCAATTTTTCTGATTGATACTCGTTGATTTATTGATTTTTAGAAATATGTTACTATTATACTTAGATGTAACTTAGATGTAACATGTGCACGTGACTCCTCACTTTTATAAATCGTTGTGTTCGTAAATCATCTCAACCTTTTTGAATCAAAACACCCTCGAGAACTTAATCAAACTCCTACAATAAAACTTTATTTGAACAAACACCATTACACTGAAAAATAACGACCACAACGACAATCAACTTCTTTAAATCACCCTATAATCAATGAGTCTAATGAATAACAATGTGACCAAGTATAATGATAAATAAAATAAAAATAAATAATGTTACTATTATAATAAAAGAGAAGAAAAAGATGATCACAGAAGAAAGAGTCAGGAGTAAAAACAGTCTCACCAAGAGCGACAAGGGGTCCCCGGGTTGCCCTAGAGGTCCTTCTTAGGTCACCTAGGGGTTAAATTCTTCTGCGTCGGCATATCCACTGGGAGGAAAACCTGATATAATGGGTCCACAGAATACATAATGCTGTTTTAGAGATAAATAGTCAAAATCAATCAATTATTATTAATATATATATATATATAGCAATTTTAGGTAGACTACCTAAAGTGCTGGTATGGTCGCCATGTTAGTTTAGAATTAATGGGAGATACCGTAAAAATTTATTTAAGGAAATAATTTTGATCATTTTTTCTGAAGCATTCTGGATCATCTTGGATCCCTGAGACTTGATTTCTTTCATCGGCGTTACTTGATTTTGCTTTTTTATAATCGTGTTTCGGCTGTCATCAGGCAATATCATACATGAAAGAACAATCAATGCACGTGAAGAATATGCCAATGCATTTTTTAATCTTTTATCGGAATTTGACGAGAGTCGCCTATATTTCGTCGATGAAGTTGGATTTAATGTGACAATGCGATGCAAACATGG